>JAVIAB010000025.1:520000-695000 GCA_032433765.1 Megaustenia siamemsis | reverse complement strand
GACATTCTCAAAGAGGACCCACACAATAAGACCAACGAGGACATTCTCAAAGAGGACCCACACAATAAGACCAACGAGGACATTCTCAAAGAGGACCCACACAATAAGACCAACGAGGACATTCTCAAAGAGGACGAAACAAAACGTCAGCCCCTAAAAAAAAAATCGACATTTTTCGTGCACATTAAAAGGAAAAGAAAGTTAGAATATTTGGTTACAACTGGAAAAATACAGGGAAAGAGAGATCAAGGACGACAAAGAGAGTAAATACACGAAAGCGGTGTGTCAAAGTATAGAAAACAGTCAACAACATATTTGATACGATGTATTGTGAATGGTGGAAGGACTTGACCCACGCCATCGGGTGTGTCATTTGATGATGATGAGTCGTAGACATTTTATTTTTAATCGGAGCAAATATAAAATTATAAAGACGACGCGTGACTCGGTTTTGGTTTGATAGAAGCGACGCATGACTCGTTTATTGTTTGATCAAGATGGCGTCAGCACGTTTATAAAATATCTTGTCTCGCTACACAAACCGATCATTTCTTCAACGGTTTAACCACTAACACAAACCGATCATTTCTTCAACGGTTTAACCACTAACACAAACCGATCATTTCTTCAACGGTTTAACCACTATCACAAACCGATCATTTCTTCAACGGTTTAACCTCTAACGAGGCTATTGTCACGAAATTAGAAGCGAACTGACGTCATTTTGTGAGGCATGTGACGTCATCATAACATAGGTTGGACCACCATTTGTTTGATGAAACTCTCATATTGTGTGAGGAAACTCTCATATTGTGTGAGGAAACTCTCATATTGTGTGAGGAAACTCTCATATTGTTTGAGGAAACTCTCATATTGTGTGAGGAAACTCTCATATTGTGTGAGGAAACTCTCATATTGTGTGAGGAAACTCTCATATTGTGTGAGGAAACTCTCATATTGTGTGAGGAAACTCTCATATTGTGTGAGGAAACTCTCATATTGTGTGAGGAAACTCTCATATTGTGTGGGGAAACTCTCATATTGTGTGAGGCTGAACTATTTGACGTGTGCCACGTTTACAGAACAAGAAATAAACACCAGAACGAGCTTCATGATATCAATGTGATATGGAAATAGAGATGGCAAATTCACGGCTGTTTGTTGTCCTCTCAAAGTGGCATTTTAGCTCTAATTGTGGAAGCCAAGCAACGTTCATGGATGGTGAGTCAGTGAGTCTAGAAGGTTGGAGGCATTTCTTACAAGTGGTATTTGATGGGAGTGGTTTGAATTTGCGACACACACACGCACCACACAGATATACACAACCACAGTAGTTAACGTTTATGATAACTGAAAAAGGTCAAGGTGAAGTACGAGACTTGAATCGTCTCACCACGTGACTCTCCACCCATATGTGCTCGGACGCCTATCTACAAGTGTTCGGAGACTACTGGACAGTGTCGCTTCAAGCATCGAAACTCACGATGCGAGGCGGCATTCCTCACCTTCTCAGAGTACCATACCCTGGTACCTATTTCTCCCAGCGGCTGGGTCGACCGCGAGGGTATTTTTTTTCTAACCTCGAGTACAATTCCCATAGCTTCCAACGGGAATCGAACACGGGATGTCTCAACATCGGCAGCTCATTCGAGTAGCTTTGTCCATCTAGACTACCGAGGCCCCCTATAACAATTGATGTGCTAATTTGAGGGTTTCGGGAGATGCAATAATCGCCAGTTTAACCATGCAAGTTTAACCATACAAGTTTTACCATACAAGTTTAACCATACAAGTTTAACCATACAAGTTTAACCATACAAGTTTAACCATACAAGTTTTACCATTTTAAAACACTGCGTCATCTAATCACATTGGAGGTCAAATAGCACAGATTTGTGTTTTTTTTTATTTTCTTGACAAGACACAAATTAGCAAACCAACTAAAGCATCACTAACAAACTGCTGTGAGATATAAGTAATATATAAATACGCGAACAGTCATATTTCGAAAATAAATATGACATGACAAAAGAATGTCATAATAATAGAAACATAGAGTATTAGCATGAGAGGATGGCTTTACTACCAGGCTCTGTAGCGAGTTGAAGGCTAACGTGGGGCTTGAATGAAGTCTTGGACGTTCAGATCGGCTTTTGAAGAGACAGGGAAACCCCATGTCAGGACAGGCAAAGTGTGGGGGAGAGAAGGAGCGATGAGACTGGAGAAGTTGTAGAATTGTAGAAGTGATTCAAAACACGTGAACGATCCCAGCGCCGCTAGATGCTGGTGTGTGGCTTCAGGGAATATTCCTGACTCGCGTTATTAAAGAAAATCACCGAGACGTAAAGCGAGTGCGGGAATCCCTTGGTTTAAGAGCTAATAAGGGGAGATTAGGTGATAGCGAAAGGGAGATAGAGAGCAATCCTAAGGTAAGACAGAATGCTTATGCGTGAGTTATCAATAATGATGTCATATGTTTGTCTAGAGGTGCTAAGATGGAATGACACGTTAGAAACATATTGAAAGCTGCATGATTCATAGCATTGCCCTTTTTAAGTGGAACAAAGAGCAAGGAAATCTTTGTTCTATGAACATCAATTTAGCCATTTTTTTTTCCTTAACAAGGGAATGAAAGATGAGATAGAAGATGATTTGTGGATGATTTGTAAAACGCTGTTATTTTTACAGGAACTCCGAGATGGACAAAAATGATGAAGAAAATATATCATCATTATTATCAAGTGACGTGTCGGCTGACGAATGCAATATCTCCACAACTTTCTATCTCTACAGCTGTTTATGATTTCTGCTCCTATAAAAAAACAATATTAAAATGTCTGGCGTTTTGTCTCTCTACTCCTCTTTATCCTTATATATAGAAAACATACAGAATATGTAAGGAGATAGAGAACGTATACTTTCATTACAAAAATATATCTTTTCGACATTTATCACACTTTCTGGTGTCTATGGGTATGGGGGGGGGGGGGCGGGGCAGTGTGCTCCTGTAGGGTTGGAGAGTGGGTGGAGGTAGAGAATAAAGGCTGCATGATCCAGCCAGGTAGTCAGTATTTTTTAATTACACTTTGTAAACGTAATTGATGGTTTTCCTTACATATAAAAAAACATACCTGGTGGTTTTTCATTACATATAACAAAACATATCTGGTGGTTTTTCCTTACATATAATAAAACATATCTGGTGGTATTTCTTTGCAAACAATAAAATATATCTGGTGGTATTTCTTTGCAAATAATAAACATATTTGGTGGTATTTCTTTGCACATAATAAAACATATCTGGTGGTATTTTTTGCACATAATAAAACATATCTGGTGGTATTTCTTTGCACATAATAATACATACCTGGTGGTTTTTCCTTATATATAATAAAACATATCTGGTGGTATTTCTTTGCACATAATAAAACATACCTAGTGGTTTTCCTTATATATAATAAAACATATCTGGTGGTATTTCTTTGCACATAATAAAACATACCTAGTGGTTTTTCCTTACAGGTAATAGATCGGAAAGAAGACATTCGAGGCTGCAGAACTCACGGGTTCAAGGTTTAGAAACAGATATAAGAGCAATATGTTGGTCATTGAAATGTCATCGATTAGTTTGTTGATCATAGCGATATTAATTAGTTTGTTTGTTAGTCAGTCTGTCAGTTAGTTTATTAGTTACTTGATCATAGCGATACTTATTAGTTTGTTTGTTAGTCAGTCTGTCAGTTAGTTTATTAGTTAGTTGATCATAGTGATATTTATTAGTTTGTTTGTTAGTCAGTCTGTCAGTTAGTTTATTAGTTAGTTAAAAATAGCGATATTAATTAGTTTGTTTATTAGTCAGTCTGTCAGTTAGTTTATTAGTTTGTTGATCATAGTGATATTAATTAGTTTGTTTGTTAGTCAGTCTGTCAGTTAGTTTATTAGTTTGTCGATCATAGCGATATTAATTAGTTTGTTTGTTAGTCAGTCTGTCAGTTAGTTTATTAGTTTGTTGATCATAGCATTATTAATTAGTTTGTTTGTTAGTCAGTCTGTCAGTTAGTTTATTAGTTAGTTAGTCGGCCAGTCAATTAGTTAGTCAGTTACTTAGATTCTTAGATAGGTAGTTGGTTAGTTAGTTCATTAATTAGTTAGTCGGCCAGTCAATTAGTTAGTTAGTTCATTAGTTAGATAGGTAATCAGTAATTCAGTTAGTTCATTACTTAATTAGTCAGTCAGACAGTAGGTTAGTTCACTAGTTAGTCAGTCAGAGAGTTAGTAAGTTCATTAGTTAATTAGTTAGTCAGACAGTTAGTTAGTTAATTTGTTAGTTAGTTAGACAGTTAGCCACTTAGTTAATTTGTTCATTAGTTAGTTAGCTAATCAGTCAGTTAGTTAATTTAGTCAGTTGGACAGTTAGCCACTTAGTTAATTTGTTCATTAGTTAGTTGATCAGTCAGTTAGTTAGTTAATCAGTCAGTTAGTTAATCAGTCAGTCAGTTAGTTAATCAGTCAGTTATTAAGTTAGTTACCAGACGGTTCGTGATTTAGTTAGTTAGCTCATTAGGTAGTTAGTCAGTAAGTTAGTTAACTAGTTAATTTGTTACTTAGATAGTTAATTATTTAGTTAGTTAGTTCATTAAGTAGTTAGTTTGTTAGCCAGTTAGTTAATCAGTTAGCTACTCAGTTAATTAGTTAGTTAGCTTGTTAGTTATTTAGTTAATTAGTCTTTTATTTAGTTTGCTAGTTAGTCTTTAACTATTGAATTCGTTAGTTGCTTAATTAATTAATTATTTTTTTGTTGTTGTTGTTGCGTTCGCCAGCTTACATCTCTGACGAAGTCCCTAGAGGCTAGGAACTGAATTTGCGTGTTAATCCATTTTTCCCTGGCAGCTGTGTGCACAGGGGTCCCTCGCGGCACAGGCAGATAACTCCGAATACGGAGGTACTCATGTTTTTTTTCCGTCGATGAGTAACTGACGTTTCAAGCCGGGCCTCGCTGCTGAGACCAGGGGTGGTTGTCGCAGAGAGAAATCATAAATAAAAATCCCAACCGGTTAGCCGAGATTTGAACCTACAACCTCTCTGTCTCGAGGCCGGCGTCTTGCCTTGAGGCCAACCAGTCCCCCATGGACTGGGGAATATGAGGAAACTGCAACAAGGAACACTTTTCATGCATAGCCTGCAATGGTTCCTGCCGCCTATCCACCATATACCAGAAGTTCACGTCCTCCCGAAAATGATGATCGTCATATTTTTTTATTAATGAATAGCACATGATGATGTTAGGCCATCGTTGCTGACTCCAATTTCTAACATATAAACACACAGTTAGTCGTCAGATTATCCCCGTCGCACATCAAACAACAGACCGTAAGATTAGCGTAAAGCCAGTCTAGGGATTTACGATGAGCCTTTACGATGACGTAGCACAGATAACAATGTCGCACTCACAGCAATGACGCGCCCTTTAGATTCTTGATTACTCTAGTGAATGCAGCCTACGACGAACAGAAAACGGTGCAAATTCCCTAAAGAGATAAAACTGCGGCTGACGAAGCATTTCACATTAATGAGTAACATGGAAATAACTTGCGTCAAGGAATTCCAACAACGGTCATGAACAGCACCAACGTGACGTAAAGCGCAAATCAAGTCTAGGCGGTGGAAGGTCGCAATCGCAACACTTGATTTGTCAAAAAGAAACTGTTGCCGGCGTACGACTTCGCTTTAGCGGCGCAGATGTAATAAGTAGATCATCATTTTGACTTTAACGCAGAAAAGTGCAATGGAGAACCGAGATTAATCAGACCCCGAACGCACTTTCTGCAGCGGTCGACAGGATGTGGACTAGATTCGCCATCTTGGAGACGGAAGTTAATTATTTAATACGTTAGTTAGTAGGTTAGTTAGTCAATCAGTTAGTTAGTTAGTTAGTCAGTAAGTCAGTTTATTAATAATGTAGTTAGTTCGTTTGCTCATTAGGTTGTTAGTCAGCCAGTTAGTTAGTTAGTCAGTTAATTAGTGTGTGAATTAGTTTGTCAGTCAGTTAATTAGTTAGTCAATTAGTTAGTTACCTAGATTATTAGTTAGTTCATTAGTTTGTTAATTCGTTATTTTTTTAGTTATTTAGTTTGTTCCGTCATTTTTTAGCTAATTATAAATAAATTTAAAAAAAAAAGAGAACTCATCATCAGTGAGGGCCGTCTCCGCATCGAAGATTGGCAACCAGGGGGCGCCATTTCGCTCTGTCTCTTGCTTTGATAGCGCAGGTTGTCATATGCTGACTTGTCCATATTTTGATGTTACTCGTCCATATTAGTTTTGATCTACATCTTTTACCTTGTATTTTCCCTTCCAATATTACTTTTAGTTGGCTGCTGTGTCTTTTAACATACCATCCCCACCATCCCACCCCCACCCCACACACAAACAAATGGTCTCATGGCGGCTGCATGTATCTTGTTTCACTGACACGGCTCTTGCTGACGTGTTTGTTTCAATGTTCTGTGTCTAGCTGTGAAATAATGTGCCGCTCTTCCCGTTGTAGTTATCTGACCAGCCGATGAACTGTGATATCGATATGTCAGTGCAATATTATTTATTCTCCTTGTGTCCACGTGTTGCCTATCATCGATAGGCCCCCTGTGTTTGCGGTTCGACAGGCAAACTGATATTTTGACAACAATGGCACCAACCGGAAATGTCCAACCGGAATGTACAAAGTCTATGACGGTAGATGGGGCGGAAGAATCAAGAATTATTAACAGCTCAGAAAGCGAAAACAACAAAGTGTGTGGTACACATGAGGCAATTCAGGGCACGACAGACGAAATGGCTGCCCACCGTGACCGAGGAGCCTCATCACGTACCAAGAAAGCCAAGGAGAGAAATTCTAAGTGACGTCACCAGAAAAGAGGAACAAGTAGAAGAAAGCTGGAATTGATTGGAAGTGTGAAGAGACAATGGATTCATTCTCTTCATTAGCGCCCTACACAGCTCTTTTATCTGTCTTTAACTCCCTACACAGCTCTCTTATCTGTCTTTAGCTCCCTACACAGCTCTTTTATCTGCCTTTAGCTCCCTACACAGCTCTCTTATATGTCTTTAGCTCAATACACAGCTCTCTTATCTGTCATTAGCTCCCTGCACAGCTCTCACGTCTGTCTTCTTTAGCTCCCTATACAGCTCTCTTGTCTGTCTTCTTTAGCTGCCTGCACAGCTCGCTTGTCAGTCTTCTTTAGCTCCCTACACAGCTCTCATGTCTGTCTTCTTAAGCTCCATACACATCTCTCTTGTCTGTCTTCTTTAGCTCACTACACAGCTCTCTTGTCTGTCTTCTTTAGCTCCATACACAGCTCTCTTGTCTGTCTTCTTTAGCTCCTTATACATCTCTCTTGTCAGTCCTCTTTAGCTCCCTACACAACTCTCTTGTCTGTCTTCTTTAGCTCCCTACACATCTCTCTTGTCAGTCTTCTTTAGCCCCCTACACATCTCTCTTGTCAGTCTTCTTTAGCTCACTACACATCTCTCTTGTCAGTCTTCTTTAGCTCCCTACACATCTCTCTTGTCAGACTTCTTTAGCTCCCTACACATCTCTCTTGCCAGTCTTCTTTAGCTCCCTACACATCTCTCTTGTCAGTCTTCTTTAGCTCCCTACACATCTCTCTTGTCAGTCTTCTTTATCTCCCTACACATCTCTCTTGTCAGTCTTCTTTAGCTCCCTACACATCTCTCTTGTCAGTCTTCTTTAGCTCACTACACAGCTCGCTTGTCTGTCTTCTTTAGCTCACTATACAGCTCTCTTGTCTGTCTTCTTTAACTCACTACACAGCTCGCTTGTCTGTCTTCTTTTAGCTCCCTACATATCTCTCTTGTCAGTCTTCTTTAGCTCACTACACAGCTCGCTTGTCTGCCTTCTTTAGCTCACTACACAACTCTCTTGTCTGTCTTCTTTAGCTCACTACACATCTCTCTTGTCAGTCTTCTTTAGCTCACTACACAGCTCTCTTGTCTGTCTTCTTTAGCTCACTACACAGCTCTCTTGTCTGGCTTCTTTAGCTCACTACACAGCTCTCTTGTCTGTCTTCTTTTGCTCACTACACAACTCTCTTGTCTGTCTTCTTTAGCTCACTACACAGCTCTCTTGTCTGTCTTCTTTAGCTCACTACACAGCTCTCTTGTCTGTCTTCTTTAGCTCACTACACAACTCTCTTGTCTGTCTTCTTTAGCTCACTACACAGCTCTCTTGTCTGTCTTCTTTAGCTCACTACAGAACTCTCTTGCCTGTCTTCTTTAGCTCACTACACAGCTCTCTTGTCTGTATTCTTTAGCTCACTACACAGCTCTCTTGTCAGTCTTCTTTAGCTCACTACACAGCTCTCTTGTCTGTCTTCTTTAGCTCACTACACAGCTCTCTTGTCTGTCTTCTTTAGCTCACTACACATCTCTCTTGTCAGTCTTCTTTAGCTCACTACACAACTCTCTTGTCTGTCTTCTTTAGCTCCCTACACATCTCTCTTGTCTGTCTTCTTTAGCTCACTACACAGCTCTCTTGTCTGTCTTCTTTAGCTCACTACACAGCTCTCTTGTCTGTCTTCTTTAGCTCACTACACATCTCTCTTGTCAGTCTTCTTTAGCTCACTACACAACTCTCTTGTCTGTCTTCTTTAGCTCCCTACACAACTCTCTTGTCTGTCTTCTTTAGCTCACTACACAGCTCTCTTGTCTGTCTTCTTTAGCTCCCTACACATCTCTCTTGTCAGTTTTCTTTAGCTCACTACACAACTCTCTTGTCTGTCTTCTTTAGCTCCCTACACATCTCTTTTGTCTGTCTTCCTACTTTCTTACCTGTTGCGCTTTCAAATTGACAGTGTCACTGTTGGAACTTGCACGAGATTGTTTGGAGACAGAACAGATGTCAGACATGAAGGAATTGAGACAAGAAGAGAATCAATATTCGGACAGGAAGGAATTGAGACAAGAAGAGAATCAATATTCGGACAGGAAGGAATTGAGGCAAAAAGTGATGGTTGTCAAGATAAGTAAAAAATGTGAGATGGAGAAGTGTGGTTGTCAAGATAAGTAAAAAAAATGTGAGATGGAGAAGTGATGGTTGTCAAGATAAGTAAAAATATGTGAGATGGGGAAGTGATGGTTGTCAAGATAAGTAAAAAAATGTGAGATGGAGAAGTGATTGTTGTCAAGATAAGTAAAAAAATGTGAGATGGAGAAGTGATTGTTGTCAAGATAAGTAAGAAAATGTGAGCAGGGGAAGTGACGGTTGTCAAGATAAGTAAAAAAATGTGAGATGGAGAAGTGATGGTTGTCAAGATAAGTTAAAAAATGTGAGATGGGGAAGTGATGGTTGTCAAGATAAGTAAAAATATGTGAGATGGAGAAGTGATGGTTGTCAAGATAAGTAAAAAAAATATGAGGAGGGGAAGTGATGGTTGTCAAGATAAGTAAAAAAATGTGAGATGGGGAAGTGATGGTTGTCAAGATAAGTAAAAAAAATGTGAGATGGGGAAGTGATGGTTGTCAAGATAAGTAAATAAATATGAGATGGAGAAGTGTGGTTATCAAGATAAGTAAAGAAATATGAGATGGAGAAGTGATGGTTGTCAAGATAAGTAAAGAAATGTGAGATGGAGAAGTGATGGTTGTCAAGATAAGTAAAGAAATGTGAGATGGAGAAGTGATGGTTGTCAAGATAAGTAAAGAAATGTGAGATGGAGAAGTGATGGTTGTCAAAATGAGTAAAGAAATGTGAGATGGAGAAGTGATGGTTGTCAAAATGAGTAAAGAAATGTGAGACGGAGAAGTGATGGTTGTCAAAATGAGTAAAGAAATATGAGATGGAGAAGTGATGGTTGTCAAAATGAGTAAAGAAATGTGAGACGGAGAAGTGATGGTTGTCAAAATGAGTAAAGAAATATGAGATGGAGAAGTGATGGTTGTCAAAATGAGTAAAGAAATATGAGACGGAGAGAAAGAGTCGAGGGAGCGGCGAGGTAAGAAAGAGAAGGCGAGAGATAGAGAGTGAAAGAAAAAAAGAATGAGAGACAAGGATAGGTGAGAATTGTTTACCCAACTCGATGAATACAACGATACGATATCAGTTGCTGGTGTAATGGACCCACTGCAATGTTATTCCAACACGTCTTTCCATTTTGTGTTGGCTAGAAGGCAGATTGACACTTAATAGTGCCTGGATGTAACTTCATAAAATAAATAGCGGACCGAGCCAAATGTTGGCGTGAAATGAGGAAAGGTGTGCAGTCAGCGCTGCTGGCTCGCTGCCAGGGTGATGCTCCCTGTGTGATATGTCAGCATCAAGTTCTTTAATAATCTATATCTGTGATATGTCAGCATCAAGTTCTTTAATAATCTATATATGTGATATGTTGCATCAAGTTCTTTAATAATCTATATCTGTGATATGTTGCATCAAGTTCTTTAATAATCTATATCTGTGATATGTCAGCATCAAGTTCTTTAATAATCTATATCTGTGATATGTCAGCATCAAGTTCTTTAATAATCTATATCTGTGATATGTTGCATCAAGTTCTTTAATAATCTATATCTGTGATATGTTGCATCAAGTTCTTTAATAATCTATATCTGTGATATGTCAGCATCAAGTTCTTTAATAATCTATATCTGTGATATGTTGCATCAAGTTCTTTAATAATCTATATCTGTGATATGTCAGCATCAAGTTCTTTAATAATCTATATCTGTGATATGTCAGCATCAAGTTCTTTAATAATCTATATCTGTGATATGTCAGCATCAAGTTCTTTAATAATCTATATCTGTGATATGTCAGCATCAAGTTCTTTAATAATCTATATCTGTGATATGTCAGCATCAAGTTCTTTGATAATATATATCTGTGATATGTTGCATCAAGTTCTTTAATAATCTATATCTGTGATATGTCAGCATCAAGTTCTTTGATAATCTATATCTGTGATATGTTGCATCAAGTTCTTTAATCATCTATATCTGTGATATGTTAGCATCAAGTTCTCTAATAATCTATATCTGTGATATGTCAGCATCAAGTTCTTTAATAATCTATATCTGTGATATGTCAGCATCAAGTTCTTTAATAATCTATATCTGTGATATGTCAGCATCAAGTTCTTTATTAATCTATATCTGTGATATGTTGCATCAAGTTCTTTGATAATATATATCTGTGATATGTTAGCATCAAGTTCTTTAATAATCTATATCTGTGATATGTTAGCATCAAGTTCTTTAGTAATCTATATCTGTGATATGTTAACATCAAGTTCTTTGATAATCTATATATGTGATATGTTAACATCAAGTTCTTTGATAATCTATATCTGTGATATGTTAACATCAAGTTCTTTGATAATCTATATCTGTGATATGTTAACATCAAGTTCTTTGATAATCTATATCTGTGATATGTTAGCATCAAGTTCTTTAGTAATCTATATCTGTGATATGTTAGCATCAAGTTCTTAATAATCTATATCTGTGATATGTTAACATCAAGTTCTTTGATAATCTATATCTGTGATATGTTAGCATCAAGTTCTTTAGTAATCTATATATGTGATATGTTAACATCAAGTTCTTTGATAATCTATATCTGTGATATGTTAGCATCAAGTTCTTTAATCATTTATATCTGTGATATGTTAGCGTCAAGTTCTTTAATCATCTATATCTGTGATATGGTAGCATCAAGTTCTTTAATCATCTATATCTGTGATATGTTAACATCAAGTTCTTTGATAACCTATATCTGTGATATGTTAGCATCAAGTTCTTTAATCATCTATATCTGTGATATGTTAGCATCAAGTTCTTTAATCATCTATATCTGTGATATGTTAGCATCAAGTTCTTTAATCATCTATATCTGTGATATGTTAGCATCAAGTTCTTTAATCATCTATATCTGTGATATGTTAACATCAAGCTCTTTAATCATCTATATATGTGATATGTCAGCATCAAGTTCTTTAATCATCTATATCTGTGATATGTTAACATCAAGTTCTTTAATCATCTATATCTGTGATATGTTAACATCAAGTTCTTTAATCATCTATATCTGTGATATGTTAACATCAAGTTCTTTAATCATCTATATCTGTGATATGTTAGCATCAAGCTCTTTAATCATCTATATCTGTGATATGTTAGCATCAAGTTCTTTAATCATCTATATCTGTGATATGTTAACATCAAGTTCTTTAATCATCTATATCTGGGATATGTTAGCATCAAGTTCTTTAATCATCTATATCTGTGATATGTTAACATCAAGTTCTTATCATTTATATCTGTGATATGTTAGCATCAAGTTCTTTAATCATCTATATCTGTGATATGTTAGCATCAAGTTCTTTAATCATCTATATCTGTGATATGTTAGCATCAAGTTCTTTAATCATCTATATCTGTGATATGTTAGCATCAAGTTCTTTAATCATCTATATCTGTGATATGTTAGCATCAAGTTCTTTAATCATCTATATCTGTGATATGTTAACATCAAGCTCTTTAATCATCTATATCTGTGATATGTCAGCATCAAGTTCTTTAATCATCTATATCTGTGATATGTTAACATCAAGTTCTTTAATCATCTATATCTGTGATATGTTAACATCAAGTTCTTTAATCATCTATATCTGTGATATGTTAACATCAAGTTCTTTAATCATCTATATCTGTGATATGTTAGCATCAAGCTCTTTAATCATCTATATCTGTGATATGTTAGCATCAAGTTCTTTAATCATCTATATCTGTGATATGTTAACATCAAGTTCTTTAATCATCTATATCTGGGATATGTTAGCATCAAGTTCTTTAATCATCTATATCTGTGATATGTTAACATCAAGTTCTTATCATTTATATCTGTGATATGTTAGCATCAAGTTCTTTAATCATCTATATCTGTGATATGTTAGCATCAAGTTCTTTAATCATATATATCTGTGATATGTTGCATCAAGTTCTTTAATCATCTATATCTGTGATATTTTAACATCAAGTTCTTTAAACATCTATATCTGTGATATGTTAACATCAAGTTCTTTAATCATCTATATCTGTGATATGTTAGCATCAAGTTCTTTAATCATCTATATCTGTGATATGTTAACATCAAGTTCTTTAATCATCTATATCTATGATATGTTAGCATCAAGTTCTTTGATAATCTATATCTGTGATATGTTAGCATCAAGTTCTTTAATCATCTATATCTGTGGTATGTTAGCATCAAGTTCTTTAATCATCTATATCTGTGATATGTTAGCATCAAGTTCTTTAATCATCTATATCTGTGATATGTTAATATCAAGTTCTTTAATCATCTATATCTGTGATATGTTAGCATCGAGTTCTTTAATCATCTATATCTGTGATATGTTAGCATCAAGTTCTTTAATCATCTATATCTGTGATATGTTAACATCAAGTTCTTTAATCATCTATATCTGTGATATGTTAGCATCAAGTTCTTTAATCATCTATATCTGTGATATGTTAACATCAAGTTCTTTAATCATCTATATCTGTGATATGTTAGCATCAAGTTCTTTAATCATCTATATCTGTGATATGTTAGCATCAAGTTCTTTAATCATCTATATCTGTGATATGTTAACATCAAGTTCTTTAATCATCTATATCTGTGATATGTTAACATCAAGTTCTTTAATCATCTATATCTGTGATATGTTAGCATCAAGTTCTTTAATAATCTATATCTGTGATATGTTAACATCAAGTTCTTTAATCATCTATATCTGTGATATGTTAACATCAAGTTCTTTAATCATCTATATCTGTGATATGTTAACATCAAGTTCTTTAATCATCTATATCTGTGATATGTTAACATCAAGTTCTTTAATCATCTATATCTGTGATATGTTAGCATCAAGTTCTTTAGTCATCTATATCTGTGATATGTTAGCATCAAGTTCTTTAATCATCTATATCTGTGATATGTTAGCATCAAGTTCTTTAATCATCTATATCTGTGATATGTTAGCATCAAGTTCTTTAATCATCTATATCTGTGATATGTTAGCATCATCAATCATTCTTTAATCATCTATATCTGTGATATGTTAACATCAAGTTCTTTAATCATCTATATCTGTGATATGTTAGCATCAAGTTCTTTAATCATCTATATCTGTGATATGTTAACATCAAGTTCTTTAATCATCTATATGTGTGATATGTTAACATCAAGTTCTTTAATCATCTATATGTGTGATATGTTAGCATCAAGTTCTTTAATCATCTATATCTGTGATATGTTAACATCAAGTTCTTTAATCATCTATATCTGTGATATGTTAACATCAAGTTCTTTAATCATCTATATCTGTGATATGTTAACATCAAGTTCTTTAATCATCTATATCTGTGATATGTTAACATAAAATTCTTTAATCATCTATATCTGTGATATGTTAACATCAAGTTCTTTAATCATCTATATCTGTGATATGTTAACATCAAGTTCTTTAATCATCTATATCTGTGATATGTTAACATCAAATTCTTTAATCATCTATATCTGTGATATGTTAACATCAAGTTCTTTAATAATCTATATATGTGATATGTTAACATCAAGTTCTTTAATCATCTATATCTGTGATATGTTAACATCAAGTTCTTTAATCATCTATATCTGTGATATGTTAACATCAAGTTCTTTAATCATCTATATCTGTGATATGTTAACATCAAGTTCTTTAATAATCTACATATGTGATATGTTAACATCAAATTCTTTAATCATCTATATCTGTGATATGTTAGCATCAAGTTCTTTAATAATCTATATCTGTGATATGTTAACATCAAGTTCTTTAATAATCTATATATGTGATATGTTAACATCAAATTCTTTAATCATCTATATCTGTGATATGTTAGCATCAAATTCTTTAATCATCTATATCTGTGATATGTTAGCATCAAGTTCTTTAATCATCTATATATGTGATATGTTAACATCAAGTTCTTTAATCATCTATATCTGTGATATGTTAACATCAAGTTCTTTAATCATCTATATCTGTGATATGTTAACATCAAGTTCTTTAATCATCTATATCTGTGATATGTTAACATCAAGTTCTTTAATCATCTATATCTGTGATATGTTAACATCAAGTTCTTTAATCATCTATATCTGTGATATGTTAACATCAAATTCTTTAATCATCTATATATGTGATATGTTAACATCAAGTTCTTTAATCATCTATATCTGTGATATGTTAGCATCAAATTCTTTAATCATCTATATCTGTGATATGTTAACATCAAGTTCTTTAATCATCTATATCTGTGATATGTTAGCATCAAATTCTTTAATCATCTATATCTGTGATATGTTAGCATCAAGTTCTTTAATCATCTATATCTGTGATATGTTAGCATCAAGTTCTTTAATCATCTATATCTGTGATATGTTAACATCAAGTTCTTTAATCATCTATATCTGTGATATGTTAACATCAAGTTCTTTAATCATCTATATCTGTGATATGTTAACATCAAGTTCTTTAATCATCTATATCTGTGATATGTTAACATCAAGTTCTTTAATCATCTATATCTGTGATATGTTAACATCAAATTCTTTAATCATCTATATATGTGATATGTTAACATCAAGTTCTTTAATCATCTATATCTGTGATATGTTAACATCAAGTTCTTTAATCATCTATATCTGTGATATGTTAGCATCAAATTCTTTAATCATCTATATCTGTGATATGTTAGCATCAAGTTCTTTAATCATCTATATCTGTGATATGTTAGCATCAAGTTCTTTAATCATCTATATCTGTGATATGTTAACATCAAGTTCTTTAATCATCTATATCTGTGATATGTTAACATCAAGTTCTTTAATCATCTATATCTGTGATATGTTAACATCAAGTTCTTTAATCATCTATATCTGTGATATGTTAACATCAAGTTCTTTAATCATCTATATCTGTGATATGTTAACATCAAATTCTTTAATCATCTATATATGTGATATGTTAACATCAAGTTCTTTAATCATCTATATCTGTGATATGTTAACATCAAGTTCTTTAATCATCTATATCTTCGATACTTCATTTTGTTCTGTTTCTTCTTCTTTTTCGGGAACGACAAAACCGGTTAGTGCCTGACCATCATGTGAGGTTGTAGACCAATAGAGCTCGTTCTTTTACTTCGTGCGATAGGTTACTTTGTTTAAGAGTGTCCCAAGTCTTTGTTTTCTTCTTGTGTCCATCTGCTGATGCCTTGAAAGAGAAATGAGGATTGTCTGATCTGAAGATGGTGTGTTGTTTCCTCTTTCAGTCACTCCCTTTTTCAACATTTGAACATGTTATGTTGTTTCCTCTTTCAGTCACTCCCTTTTTCAACATTTGAACATGTTATGTTGTTTCCTTTTTCAGTCACTCCACTTTTCAACATTTGAACATGTTATGTTGTTTCCTCTTTCAGTCACTCCCCTTTTCAACATTTGAACGTGTTGTGTTGTTTCCTCTTTCAGTGTTTCCCCTTTTCAACATTTGAACATGTTATGTTGTTTCCTCTTTCAGTCACTCCCCTTTTCAACATTTGAACGTGTTGTGTTATTTCCTCTTTCAGTGTTTCCCCTTTTCAACATTTGAACATGTTGTGTTGTTTCCTCTTTCAGTCACTCCCCTTTTCAACATTTGAACATGTTGTGTTGTTTCCTCTTTCAGTCACTCCCCTTTTCAACATTTGAACATGTTGTGTTGTTTCCTCTTTCAGTCACTCCCCTTTTCAACGTAATGTTGTTCTTAGGCGTTGTTAAAATAGAAATGTACCCTTTCTTGTGTTTGTCTGTTATTAGGAGCCATGATAGCTCCCTGGTTAATGCACAGGTTTACCTCGGACAAGAGGTCGTGTTCGATCCAGTTCAACGGCCTCCAGCTTCACACGGCCTTAAATGGGGACCGGATTCTTCTCTGGGAAAAAAACAGCACGGGCGTAGTACTGACCATGTTGCCCAGTATAATGTGCTGAATTTTTTATCAAAGATATGTGGTGCTGAATGTTTATCAAAGATATGTGGTGCTGAATGTTTATCAAAGATATGTGGTGCTGAATGTTTATCAAAGATATGTGGTGCTGAAGGTTTATCAAAGATATGTGGTGCTGAAGGTTTATCAAAGATATGTGGTGCTGAAGGTTTATCAAAGATATGTGGTGCTGAAGGTTTATCAAAGATATGTGGTGCTGAAGGTTTATCAAAGATATGTGGTGCTGAAGGTTTATCAAAGATATGTGGTGCTGAAGGTTTATCAAAGATATGTGGTGCTGAAGGTTTATCAAAGATATGCGAACTACCATTACGTTTCCTTAACGCCACGTGGCGTGATGAGCCCTTTTAAAATGTATTCTGTTCCGTCTATCCATTTCTTCCTTTGTCTTCCTTTTGCCCCCTGTCAAGATGTTTTCATCCCCAGGTCTGGCCAACATTACCCAGTCACGTCATCCAACACAGCCACGTCATCCATCACTGCCCAGTTCATATGTTTCTAATGTCATATGCCACGTGTAACATAGTAAGCTAGTGAGAGTACGGGGCAGGTAAATCAGCAGTTACCCACTTCTTAATAGACTATAGTAGTAACATATAATAGCGATCATCAGTAGTTAGTGACAGAGTGACAAGTTACGGGTTAGCGCAAAGTTCAAAGTGTAGGGACACCACCTAGGAATTATACTCGAACATAACAAATTAAGGGAATAGAAAGTTCATAGGGGGTTGTGGACACACACAAAGTGGGGAGGAAGGAAAGGTAGAATTATACTGGACATATGTAGTTTAATGGAAATTTCTACGCACGCAGGTTGTTGTGGAAATGGGGATATAAATAAGCGCTTGATTTGATTGCATGACTTAACTGCCCGGTAACAGCTACCAGGACAGGACAGGTCATGAAATAATCATTGTTTTGAGACTTAGAGAGGTCAAAACTGACCATAGGGTATGATGATCATAAACAGTTAGTTTGACAATTTTGAGACTGAAGTCATGGAACGGTCAAGTCTTGGACGTAAGTTGAACTTTGAGTCACAGTTCTGAGATGGAAATTTGTCGGTGGAATCGTCGTAGTGAGAATTGATTGGCTAAAAGGGTTGCAAATTGTCACTTTGCAACAATTTCATTGGCTGAAGAAATTCCACGCGCAGAAGTGAGGTTGAGGTATTTAAACTTCAACACGAACCGAAGTTGAGCCAGAAGGTTAGACCGAAAGTTAGGTTCAGAAGATTAGAGGTTGAACTGGAACTACAACTAGAACTACAACAACTAGAACTACAAGAACTAGAACTACAACAACTAGAACTACAAGAACTAGAACTACAACAACTAGAACTACAAGAACTAGAACTACAACAACTAGAACTACAACAACTAGAACTACAACAACTAGAACTACAAGAACTAGAACTACAACAACTAGAACTACAAGAACTAGAACTACAACAACTAGAACTACAACAACTAGAACTACAACAACTAGAACTACAACAACTAGAACTACAACAACTAGAACTACAACAACTAGAACTACAAGAACTAGAACTACAACAACTAGAACTACAACAACTAGAACTACAACAACTAGAACTACAACAACTAGAACTACAACAACTAGAACTACAACAACTAGAACTACAACAACTAGAACTACAACAACTAGAACTACAACAACTAGAACTACAAGAACTAGAACTACAACAACTAGAACTACAAGAACTAGAACTACAAGAACTAGAACTACAAGAACTTGAAGGAGGGTCGGCTATGTAGAGATAGTCAGGAAGTTTCGTCAAGAAAGTTTAGTCAGCAAGAGTAGTTAGTAATCTTCAAGTAAAGTTAGAATTCTCCAAGTAGTAGACACAAGATTCAAGTAGTTAGGAGTCTTTTAGTAAGCTGACAAGTAAATAATGAACATATGAACTTTAGTGTTGTGACGTATTTTTGAGAGTTTTCAAGTTGTGCTGTATATTTCCTTGACGAAGTCGGACGTAAGTTGTGTGAGAGATAGTAATGTATAATATGCGCTATGGACATTTCAAATAGTCATCGACGATAGTCTCTTGAGTGTCCTGAATTAAAGAACAATTAATTAAGAAAAGTGCATCCACTATATATGTATATATATATATATATATATATATATATATATATATATATATATATTACACATGCAAAGAATAACTTATGAATAAAAAAAGAATGATAATGATAATATGAAACATAAGAACTCTGTCATGATTAACATTGTGATCACTGTGATTTGCTGTCAATGAACAATAATAACATCAAAGATAAAATATTTACAACTCTTTAACACACGTCATAAATCTATATTGAAACAAGATTCTCTATATTGGAACAAGATTCTCTATATTGGAACAAGATTCTCTATATTTAAACAAACTTTTCTATATTGGAACAAGATTCTCTATATTGAAACAAGATTCTCTATATTGGAACATGATTCTTTATATTGGAACAAGATTCTCTATATTTAAACAAACTTCTCTATATTGGAACAAGATTCTCTATATTGGAACAAGATTCTCTATATTGGAACATGATTCTCTATATTGGAACAAGATTATCTATATTGGAACATGATTCTCTATATTGAGACAAGATTCTCTGTATTGAGATAAGATTCTCTGTATTGAGATAAGATTCTCTATATTGAGACAAGATTCTCTTTATTGAGACAAGATTCTCTGTATCGGGACAAGATTCTCTGTATTGAGACAATATTCTCTGTATTGAGACAAGATTCTCTGTATTGATACAAGATCCTCTGTATAGAGACAAGATTCTCTGTATTGAGACAAGATTCTCTGTATTGATACAAGATCCTCTGTATAGAGACAATATTCTCTGTATTGAGACAATATTATCTGTATTGAGACAAGATTCTCTGTATTGAGACAAGATTCTCTGTATTGATACAAGATTCTCTGTATTGAGACAATATTCTCTGTATTGATACAAGATTCTCTGTATTGAGACAATATTCTCTGTATTGAGACAAGATTCTCTGTATTGAGACAAGATTCTCTGTATTGAGACAAGATTCTCTGTATTGAGACAAGATTCTCTGTATTGAGACAAGACAAACGACGACATTTCGGCGCAGACAAAGTTGACTGAAACCGGCTGGAAAAAAGGTGGAGCCGTGCTCTCCCCGAATAACAGCAGGAACTACCACTGGCCTCCTCAGCACCAAGCATTAGTAGAATGAAGTTGTGTGTTTCAACTGGCTACAACATTGTACTGTCGACCATCCCGGACACATCTACACATACATCTGGCTATTCTCGTGAGCTTTCACCGACGTCACTCAGGAAGTTGCTCGTCTGCTGTTGGCTGTGATCAACTAGCCATTTAGTTCAAGCAAGTCCAGCATTCTTCTTGCTCGATTCCCACTTGGTGAGACTGTTAGTCTGTTACCAGATGCAGTGTGAAGAAGTGACTTAATGTCTGTATGAAACTGGTTCAAGCCATCAGCTATAAGTCGCCGGGTGCTTCCAGCTATGTTGCTGTCGAGCAACGCTGTCTCCTTTCTCTCTCATTACATGACGACATAAGTAAGGATTGTTACCATCTTCCGCTGGTAATAAACTTCCTTTCTGCATTGATCTCCCTTAGAGCGTCCGCTTTTTTTCTTTTTCGCTGCGTACGGTATCATCAACATTCTTCTGTAAAATCGCTGCGTTTGTGGTCCCCAAAGACGAATTTTTGTTACCTTGATTCTACTCTCAAGCAGGGGCTGGCTCTAGAATGTATGAGAACCACTCAAGTGGTGTTCGTCTTGGTAACGTCCCTGTCACGGGTCACCTCAACATCCTCAGATCTCTTAGCGGGAAGAAGATTTTCTCTGGAAAAAGAATATCACGTTTCGAGAATTACAAAGGGAGATAACAACGTGCGCTGCTCTCTGTTGAAATCAATAGGGACGTGAGTCTTAGAATGACGTGGCGCTGCGAGAAATAACACCACTCCACGTGGAACAGCGAGAAATAACACCACTCCACGTGGAACAGCGAGAAATCATACCACTTCACGTAGTGCAGCAAGAAATAACACCCCTCCACGTAGTGCAGCAAGAAATAACACCCCTCCACGTAGTAAAGCAAGAAATAACACCCCTCCACGTGGTGCAGCTACAAATAACACCACTCCACGTGGTGCAGCTAGAAATAACACCACTCCACGTAGTGCAGCAAGAAATAACACCACTCCACGTAGTGCAGCAAGAAATAACACCCCTTCACGTAGTGCAGCAAGAAATAACACCACTCCACGTAGTGCAGCAAGAAATAACAACCCTCCACGTAGTACAGCAAGAAATAACACCACTCCACGTAGTGCAGCAAGAAATAACACCCTCCACGTAGTGCAGCTAGAAATAACACCACTCCACGTAGTGCAGCAAGAAATAACACCCCTCCACGTAGTACAGCAAGAAATAACACCCCTCCACGTGGTGCAGCTACAAATAACACCACTCCACGTGGTGCAGCTAGAAATAACACCACTCCACGTAGTGCAGCAAGAAATAACACCACTCCACGTAGTGCAGCAAGAAATAACACCCCTTCACGTAGTGCAGCAAGAAATAACACCACTCCACGTAGTGCAGCAAGAAATAACAACCCTCCACGTAGTACAGCAAGAAATAACACCACTCCACGTAGTGCAGCAAGAAATAACACCCCTCCACGTAGTGCAGCTAGAAATAACACCACTCCACGTAGTGCAGCAAGAAATAACACCCCTCCATGTAGTGCAGCAAGAAATAACACCCCTCCACGTAGTGCAGCTAGAAATAACACCACTCCACGTGGTGCAGCTAGAAATAACACCACTCCACGAGGTGCAGCTAGAAATAACACCACTCCACGTGGTGCAGCAAGAAATAACACCACTCCACGTAGTGCAGCAAGAAATAACACCACTCCACGTGGCGCAGCAAGAAATAACACCACTTCACGTGGTGAAGCTAGAAATAACACCACTCCACGTGGTGCAGCTATAAATAACACCACTCCACGTGGTGCAGCTAGAAATAACAGCACTCCACATGGTGCAGCTAGAAATAACACCACTCCACGTGGTGCAGCTAGAAATAGCACCACTCCACGTAGTGCAGATAGAAATAACACCACTCCACGTGGTGCAGCTAGAAATAACACCACTCCACGTAGTGCAGATAGAAATAACACCCCTCCACGTGGTGCAGCTAGAAATAACACCACTCCACGTGGTGCAGCTAGAAATAACACCACTCCACGTAGTGCAGCTAGAAATAACACCACTCCACGTAGTGCAGCGAGAAATAACACCACTCCACGTGGAACAGCGAGAAATCATACCACTCCACGTAGTGCAGCAAGAAATAACACCCCTCCACGTAGTGCAGCAAGAAATAACACCCCTCCACGTAGTGCAGCAAGAAATAACACCCCTCCACGTGGTGCAGCTACAAATAACACCACTCCACGTGGTGCTGCTAGAAATAACACCACTCCACGTAGTGCAGCAAGAAATAACACCACTCCACGTAGTGCAGCAAGAAATAACACCACTCCACGTAGTGCAGCAAGAAATAACAACCCTCCACGTAGTGCAGCAAGAAATAACACCACTCCACGTAGTGCAGCAAGAAATAACACCCCTCCACGTAGTGCAGCTAGAAATAACACCACTCCACTTGGTGCAGCTAGAAATAACACCACTCCACGTGTTGCAGCAAGAAATAACACCACTCCACGTGGTGCAGCAAGAAATAACACCACTCCACGTAGTGACGCTAGAAATAACACCACTCCACGTGGTGCAGCTATAAAAAACACCACTCCACGTGGTGCAGCTAGAAATAACAGCACTCCACATGGTGCAGCTAGAAATAACACCCTTCCACGTGGTGCAGCTACAAATAACACCACTCCACGTGGTGCAGCTAGAAATAACACCACTCCACGTAGTGCAGCAAGAAATAACACCCCCCCCCCCACGTAGTGCAGCAAGAAATAACACCACTCAACGTCGTGCAGCAAGAAATAACAACCGTCCACGTAGTGCAGCAAGAAATAACACCCCTCCACGTAGTGCAGCAAGAAATAACACCCTCCACGTAGTGCAGCTAGAAATAACGCCACTGCACGTAGTGCAGCAAGAAATAACACCACTGCACGTAGTGCAGCTACAAATAAAACCACTCCACGTGGTGCAGCTAGAAATAACACCACTCCACGTGGTGCAGCAAGAAATAACACCACTCCACGTAGTGCAGCTACAAATAACACCACTCCACGTGGTGCAGCTAGAAATAACACCACTCCACGTGGTGCAGCTAGAAATAACACTACTCCACGTGGTGCAGCTAGAAATAACACCTCCACGTGGTGCAGCTAGAAATAACACCTCCACAAGGTGCAGCTAGAAATAACACTACTCCACGTGGTGCTGCAAGAAATAACACCACTCCACGTGGTGCAGCTAGAAATAACACCACTCCACGTGGTGCAGCAAGAAATAACACCACTCCACGTGGTGCAGCAATAAATAACACCACTCCACGTGGTGCAGCAAGAAATAACACCACTCCACGTGGTGCAGCTAGAAATAACACCACTCCACGTGGTGCAGATAGAAATAACACCACTCCACGTGATGCAGCTAGAAATAACACCACTCCACATGGTGCAGCAAGAAATAACACCACTCCACGTAGTGCAGCTAGAAATAACACCACTCCTCGTGGTGCAGCTAGAAATAACACCCCTCCACGTGGTGCAGCTAGAAATAACACTACTCCACGTGGTGCAGCTAGATAACACCACTCCACGTAGTGCAGCTAGAAATAACACCACTCCACGTAGTGCAGCTAGAAATAACACCACTCCACGTAGTGCAGCTAGAAATAACACTCCTCCACGTGGTGCAGCTAGAAATAACACCCCTCCACGTGGTGCAGCTAGAAATAACACCACTCCACGTGGTGCAGCTAGAAATAACACCACTCCACGTAGTGACGCTAGAAATAACACCACTCCACGTGGTGCAGCTATAAAAAACACCACTCCACGTGGTGCAGCTAGAAATAACACCCCTCCACGTAGTGCAGCTAGAAATAACACCACTCCACGTAGTGCAGCAAGAAATAACACCCCTCCATGTAGTGCAGCAAGAAATAACACCCCTCCACGTAGTGCAGCTAGAAATAACACCACTCCACGTGGTGCAGCTAGAAATAACACCACTCCACGAGGTGCAGCTAGAAATAACACCACTCCACGTGGTGCAGCAAGAAATAACACCACTCCACGTAGTGCAGCAAGAAATAACACCACTCCACGTGGCGCAGCAAGAAATAACACCACTTCACGTGGTGAAGCTAGAAATAACACCACTCCACGTGGTGCAGCTATAAATAACACCACTCCACGTGGTGCAGCTAGAAATAACAGCACTCCACATGGTGCAGCTAGAAATAACACCACTCCACGTGGTGCAGCTAGAAATAGCACCACTCCACGTAGTGCAGATAGAAATAACACCACTCCACGTGGTGCAGCTAGAAATAACACCACTCCACGTAGTGCAGATAGAAATAACACCCCTCCACGTGGTGCAGCTAGAAATAACACCACTCCACGTGGTGCAGCTAGAAATAACACCACTCCACGTAGTGCAGCTAGAAATAACACCACTCCACGTAGTGCAGCGAGAAATAACACCACTCCACGTGGAACAGCGAGAAATCATACCACTCCACGTAGTGCAGCAAGAAATAACACCCCTCCACGTAGTGCAGCAAGAAATAACACCCCTCCACGTAGTGCAGCAAGAAATAACACCCCTCCACGTGGTGCAGCTACAAATAACACCACTCCACGTGGTGCTGCTAGAAATAACACCACTCCACGTAGTGCAGCAAGAAATAACACCACTCCACGTAGTGCAGCAAGAAATAACACCACTCCACGTAGTGCAGCAAGAAATAACAACCCTCCACGTAGTGCAGCAAGAAATAACACCACTCCACGTAGTGCAGCAAGAAATAACACCCCTCCACGTAGTGCAGCTAGAAATAACACCACTCCACTTGGTGCAGCTAGAAATAACACCACTCCACGTGTTGCAGCAAGAAATAACACCACTCCACGTGGTGCAGCAAGAAATAACACCACTCCACGTAGTGACGCTAGAAATAACACCACTCCACGTGGTGCAGCTATAAAAAACACCACTCCACGTGGTGCAGCTAGAAATAACAGCACTCCACATGGTGCAGCTAGAAATAACACCCTTCCACGTGGTGCAGCTACAAATAACACCACTCCACGTGGTGCAGCTAGAAATAACACCACTCCACGTAGTGCAGCAAGAAATAACACCCCCCCCCCCACGTAGTGCAGCAAGAAATAACACCACTCAACGTCGTGCAGCAAGAAATAACAACCGTCCACGTAGTGCAGCAAGAAATAACACCCCTCCACGTAGTGCAGCAAGAAATAACACCCTCCACGTAGTGCAGCTAGAAATAACGCCACTGCACGTAGTGCAGCAAGAAATAACACCACTGCACGTAGTGCAGCTACAAATAAAACCACTCCACGTGGTGCAGCTAGAAATAACACCACTCCACGTGGTGCAGCAAGAAATAACACCACTCCACGTAGTGCAGCTACAAATAACACCACTCCACGTGGTGCAGCTAGAAATAACACCACTCCACGTGGTGCAGCTAGAAATAACACTACTCCACGTGGTGCAGCTAGAAATAACACCTCCACGTGGTGCAGCTAGAAATAACACCTCCACAAGGTGCAGCTAGAAATAACACTACTCCACGTGGTGCTGCAAGAAATAACACCACTCCACGTGGTGCAGCTAGAAATAACACCACTCCACGTGGTGCAGCAAGAAATAACACCACTCCACGTGGTGCAGCAATAAATAACACCACTCCACGTGGTGCAGCAAGAAATAACACCACTCCACGTGGTGCAGCTAGAAATAACACCACTCCACGTGGTGCAGATAGAAATAACACCACTCCACGTGATGCAGCTAGAAATAACACCACTCCACATGGTGCAGCAAGAAATAACACCACCCCACGTGGTGCAGCTAGAAATAACACCACTCCACGTAGTGCAGCTAGAAATAACACCACTCCTCGTGGTGCAGCTAGAAATAACACCCCTCCACGTGGTGCAGCTAGAAATAACACTACTCCACGTGGTGCAGCTAGATAACACCACTCCACGTAGTGCAGCTAGAAATAACACCACTCCACGTAGTGCAGCTAGAAATAACACCACTCCACGTAGTGCAGCTAGAAATAACACTCCTCCACGTGGTGCAGCTAGAAATAACACCCCTCCACGTGGTGCAGCTAGAAATAACACCACTCCACGTGGTGCAGCTAGAAATAACACCACTCCAGGCTTACGGGTAGAAGGGAGTAGTAGGAGCAATGAATGTGGTGCACATGGAACGTGATGATAGTTCTTATATATTCTTTTTTTTACCATTGGTTGATTTTGTCCTTTCTTCTTATATCAAATTGCTCACTCGCTTGCGAAACATGGACATTTACAGCAGTGCTACGGGAGAAAATACAAGCTATGGTGATGTTAGGGTTAGGTCTTAGGCGTCTCTTGTTGAGATCGTTAGGGTTAGGTCTTGGGCGTCCCTTGTTGAGATTGTTAGGGTTAGGTCTTGGGCGTCTCTTGTTGAGATTGTTAGGGTTAGGTCTTGGGCGTCTGTTGTTGAGATTGTTAGGGTTAGGTCTTGGGTGTCTCTTGTTGAGATCGTTAGGGTTAGGTCTTGGGCGTCTCTTGTTGAGATTGTTAGGGTTAGGTCTTGGGCGTCTCTTGTTGAGATCGTTAGGGTTAGGTCTTGGGCGTCTCTTGTTGAGTTTGTTAGGGTTAGGTCTTGGGCGTCTCTTGTTGAGATCGTTAGGGTTAGGTCTTAGGCGTCTCTTGTTGAGATTGTTAGGGTTAGGTCTTAAGCGTCTCTTGTTGAGATTGTTAGGGTTAGGTCTTGGGCGTCTGTTGTTGAGATTGTTAGGGTTAGGTCTTGGGCGTCTGTTGTTGAGATTGTTAGGGTTAGGTCTTGGGCGTCTCTTGTTGAGATTGTTAGGGTTAGGTCTTAGGCGTCTCTTGTTGAGATCGTTAGGGTTAGGTCTTGGGCGTCTTTTGTTGAGATTGTTAGGGTTAGGTCTTGGGCGTCTCTTGTTGAGATTGTTAGGGTTAGGCCTTGGGCGTCTCTTGTTGAGATTGTTAGGGTTAGGTCTTGGGCGTCTCTTGTTGAGATTGTTAGGGTTAGGTCTTGGGGGTTTCTTGTTGAGATTGTTAGGGTTAGGTCTTGGGGGTCTCTGGTTGAGATTGTTAGGGTTAGGTCTTGGGGGTTTCTTGTTGAGATTGTTAGGGTTAGGTCTTGGGGGTTTCTTGTTAAGATTGTCAGGGTTAGATCTTGGGTGTTTCTTGTTGAGGTTGTTAGGGTTAGGTCTTGAGCGTCTCTTGTTGAGATTGTTAGGGTTAGGTCTTGGGGGTTTCTTGTTGAGATTGTTAGGGTTAGGTCTTGGGAGTCTCTTGTTGAGATTGTTAGGGTTAGGTCTTGGGCGTCTCTTGTTGAGATTGTTAGGGTTAGGTCTTGGGCGTCTCTTGTTGAGATCGTTAGGGTTAGGTCTTGGGCATTTCTTGTTGAGATTGTTTGGGTTAGATCTTGGGCGTCTCTTGTTGAGATTGTTAGGGTTAGGTCTTTGTCGTCTCTTGTTAAGATTGTTAGGGTTAGGTCTTAGGCGTCTCTTGTTGAGATTGTTAGGGTTAGGTCTTGGGCGTCTCTTGTTGAGATTGTTAGGGTTAGGTCTTGGGCGTCTGTTGTTGAGATTGTTAGGGTTAGGTCTTAGGCGTCTCTTGTTGAGATTGTTAGGGTTAGGTTTTGGGCGTCTCTTGTTGAGATTGTTAGGGTTAGGTCTTGGGCGTCTCTTGTTGAGATTGTTAGGGTTAGGTCTTGGGCGTCTCTTGTTGAGATTGTTAGGGTTAGGTCTTAGGCGTCTCTTGTTGAGATCGTTAGGGTTAGGTCTTGGGCGTCTGTTGTTGAGATTGTTAGGGTTAGGTCTTGGGCGTCTCTTGTTGAGATTGTTAGGGTTAGGTCTTGGGCGTCTCTTGTTGAGATTGTTAGAGTTAGGTCTTGGGCGTCTCTTGTTGAGATCGTTAGGGTTAGGTCTTGGGCGTCTTTTGTTGAGATTGTTAGGGTTAGGTCTTGGGCGTCTCTTGTTGAGATTGTTAGGGTTAGGTCTTGGGCGTACTCTTGTTGAGATTGTTAGGGTTAGGTCTTGGACGTCTCTTGTTGAGATTGTTAGGGTTAGGTCTTGGGGGTTTCTTGTTGAGATTGTTAGGGTTAGGTCTTGGGGGTCTCTTGTTGAGATTGTTAGGGTTAGGTCTTGGGCGTCTCTTGTTGAGATTGTTAGGGTTAGGTCTTGGGGGTTTCTTGTTAAGATTGTCAGGGTTAGATCTTGGGTGTTTCTTGTTGAGGTTGTTAGGGTTAGGTCTTGAGCGTCTCTTGTTGAGATTGTTAGGGTTAGGTCTTGGGGGTTTCTTGTTGAGATTGTTAGGGTTAGGTCTTGGGAGTCTCTTGTTGAGATTGTTAGGGTTAGGTCTTGGGCGTCTCTTGTTGAGATTGTTAGGGTTAGGTATAGGGCGTCTCTTGTTGAGATCGTTAGGGTTAGGTCTTGGGCGTTTCTTGTTGAGATTGTTTGGGTTAGATCTTGGGCGTCTCTTGTTGAGATTGTTAGGGTTAGGTCTTAGGCGTCTCTTGTTAAGATTGTTAGGGTTAGGTCTTGGGT
The DNA here is from genome assembly GCA_032433765.1 of Megaustenia siamemsis. Classification (NCBI taxonomy): domain Eukaryota; kingdom Metazoa; phylum Mollusca; class Gastropoda; order Stylommatophora; family Ariophantidae; genus Megaustenia; species Megaustenia siamemsis. The sequence goes on along the minus strand of JAVIAB010000025.1, from coordinate 666,030 downwards.
GTTTCTTGTTGAGGTTGTTAGGGTTAGGTCTTGAGCGTCTCTTGTTGAGATTGTTAGAGTTAGGTCTTAGGCGTCTCTTGTTGAGATCGTTAGGGTTAGGTCTTGGGCGTCTCTTGTTGAGATTGTTAGGGTTAGGTCTTGGGCGTCTCTTGTTGAGATTGTTAGGGTTAGGTCTTGGGCGTCTCTTGTTGAGATTGTTAGAGTTAGGTCTTGGGCGTCTCTTGTTGAGATTGTCAGGGTAAGGTCTTGGGCGTCTCTTGTTGAGATTGTTAGGGTTAGGTTTTGGGGGTCTCTTGTTGAGATTGTTAAGGTTTGGTCTTGGGCGTCTGTTTTTGAGATTGTTAGGGTTAGGTCTTGGGCGTCTGTTGTTGAGATTGTTAGGGTTAGGTCTTGGGCGTCTGTTGTTGAGATTGTTAGGGTTAGGTTTTGGGCGTCTGTTGTTGAGATTGTTAGGGTTAGGTTTTGGGCGTCTGTTGTTGAGATTGTTAGGGTTAGGTCTTAGGCGTCTCTTGTTGAGATCGTTAGGATTAGGTCTTGGGCGTCTGTTGTTGAGATTGTTAGGGTTAAGTCTTGGGCGTCTCTTGTTGAGATTGTTAGGGTTAAGTCTTGGGCGTCTCTTGTTGAGATCGTTAGGGTTAAGTCTTGGGCGTCTCTTGTTGAGATCGTTAGGGTTATGTCTTGGGCGTCTCTTGTTGAGATCGTTAGGGTTAGGCCTTAGGCGTCTCTTGCTGATATCGTATCACAAATGAAAAGTTCACAAACGGATACAACACGCAGAGTGGTAAGCAGAGAAAGAGAGATGAGAAGATAACATGAAAGAATGAACAAGCCTTGCCTTAACAGAGACACAAGTAATGGACAATCCTTGACTTTACAGAGACACAAGTAATGGACAAGCGTTGACTTTACAGTGACACAAGTAATGAACAAGCCTTGACTTTACAGAGACACAAGTAATGGACAAGCCTTGACTTTACAGTGACACAAGTAATGAACAAGCCTTGACTTTACTGTGACACAAACAATGGACAAGCCTTGACTTTACAGAGACACAAGTAATGGACAATCCTTGACTTTACAGTGACACAAGTAATGGACAATCCTTGACTTTACAGTGACACAAACAATGGACAAGCCTTGACTTTACAGTGACACAAACAATGGACAAGCCTTGACTTTACAGTGACCCAACAATGGACAAGCCTTGACTTTACAGTGACACAAGTAATGGACAAGCCTTGACTTTACAGTGACACAAGTAATGGACAAGCCTTGACTTTACAGAGACACAAACAATGGACAAGCCTTGACTTTACAGAGACACAAGTAATGGACAATCCTTGACTTTACAGAGACACAAACAATGGACAAGCCTTGACTTTACAGAGACACAAGTAATGGACAAGCCTTGACTTTACAGAGACACAAACAATGGACAAGCCTTGACTTTACAGAGACACAAGTAATGGACAAGCCTTGACTTTACAGTGACACAAGTAATGGACAAGCCTTGACTTTACAGTGACACAAGTAATGGACAATCCTTGACTTTACAGAGACACAAGTAATGGACAATCCTTGACTTTACAGAGACACAAGTAATGGACAATCCTTGACTTTACAGAGACACAAGTAATGGACAATCCTTGACTTTACAGTGACACAAACAATGGACAAGCCTTGACTTTACAGTGACACAAACAATGGAGAAGCCTTGACTTTACAGTGACACAAACAATGGACAAGCCTTGACTTTACAGTGACACAAACAATGGACAAGCCTTGACTTTACAGTGACACAAACAATGGACAAGCCTTGACTTTACAGAGACACAAGTAATGGACAAGCCTTGACTTTACAGTGACACAAACAATGGACAAGCCTTGACTTTACAGTGACACAAACAATGGACAAGCCTTGACTTTACAGTGACACAAGTAATGGACAAGCCTTGACTTTACAGTGACACAAACAATGGACAAGCCTTGACTTTACAGAGACACAAACAATGGACAAGCCTTGACTTTACAGAGACACAAGTAATGGACAAGCCTTGACTTTACAGAGACACAAGTAATGGACAAGCCTTGACTTTACAGTGACACAAGTAATGGACAAGCCTTGACTTTACAGAGACACAAACAATGGACAAGCCTTGACTTTACAGTGACACAAACAATGGACAATCCTTGACTTTACAGAGACACAAGTAATGGACAATCCTTGACTTTACAGTGACACAAACAATGGACAAGCCTTGACTTTACAGTGACACAAACAATGGACAAGCCTTGACTTTACAGTGACACAAGTAATGGACAAGCCTTGACTTTACAGTGACACAAACAATGGACAAGCCTTGACTTTACAGAGACACAAACAATGGACAATCCTTGACTTTACAGTGACACAAACAATGGACAAGCCTTGACTTTACAGAGACACAAGTAATGGACAAGCCTTGACTTTACAGTGACACAAGTAATGGACAAGCCTTGACTTTACAGAGACACAAACAATGGACAAGCCTTGACTTTACAGAGACACAAACAATGGACAAGCCTTGACTTTACAGTGACACAAACAATGGACAAGCCTTGACTTTACAGAGACACAAGTAATGGACAAGCCTTGACTTTACAGTGACACAAGTAATGGACAAGCCTTGATTTTACAGAGACACAAGTAATGGACAAGCCTTGACTTTACAGTGACACAAACAATGGACAATCCTTGACTTTACAGTGACACAAACAATGGACAAGCCTTGACTTTACATAGAGACACAAACAATGGAAAAGCCTTGACTTTACAGTGACACAAACAATGGACAAGCCTTGACTTTACAGAGACACAAGTAATGGACAAGCCTTGACTTTACAGTGACACAAGTAATGGACAAGCCTTGACTTTACAGAGACACAAGTAATGGACAAGCCTTGACTTTACAGTGACACAAACAATGGACAATCCTTGACTTTACAGTGACACAAACAATGGACAAGCCTTGACTTTACAGTGACACAAACAATGGACAAGCCTTGACTTTACAGTGACACAAACAATGGACAAGCCTTGACTTTACAGAGACACAAACAATGGACAAGCCTTGACTTTACAGAGACACAAACAATGGACAAGCCTTGACTTTACAGAGACACAAACAATGGACAAGCCTTGACTTTACAGAGACACAAGTAATGGACAATCCTTGACTTTACAGTAACCCAAACAATGGACAAGCCTTGACTTTACAGTGACACAAACAATGGACAAGCCTTGATCTCCTTCGTCTGTCTGAAACTATGCCCTCCATTATTATCTTTTATATGACGTTTGAGATGACCATATTTTTTAAATTTCTTTTTTAATCATCAAGCAGGTGATGGGAGTTCTGGTTGTTCTTTTCTTCCTCATTGTTGTTCTCAATTATTCTATAATACGACATACACTTTATTTGTTAACACTTTATTTGTTAACACTTTATTTGTTAACACTTTATTTGTTAACACTTTATTTACTGAAATTAAAGTCTTTAAAATGTAGATTTATAAAAGAAAAGAATTAGATGGAAAGAGAAGAAAACAAACGATGAAGTCTTAAAACAACTAAAAATGCAAAGATTACAAAACACAATTAGAACAAGACAAATGAGATTTTGGGCCATGTTAATAGACACAATATCCTACTAAAAGTAATCTTGGAGGGGAAAATACAAGGTAAAAGAGGCAGAGGTAGACCAAAACTAACATAGACAAATAACCTCAAAATATGGACAAGTCAGCCTATGACAACCTGCACCATCAAAGTAAGAGACAGAGCAGAATGGCGCTCCATGGTAGCCAACCTTCGTTGCGAAGATAGCACTCGATGATGATGATGATGATGATGATGATTTACTGAAATGTAGAAGTTGTGTGTGTGGAATATGCGTGGAGAAGAGACGGGCCGGAGCTCTTAGTGACAACAGGAAAAATAGAAGGCCGAAGAGACAGAGGTAGTCAATCGGGAAAAAAATATGCTGAATGGTTTAACGGCGTGGCACGAGAAAAGCAACTTGTACACAGAGCACAAATATACGGTGTAACTCATCTCGGCATGGGCCATGAATAAAAGTAGAGAAAAAGCAGATTGAGAGAAGGACTAATATATTTCTTCTGTCACTCAGAAGAGATGAACTAACGGTAAGCGAATTTGTGAGCTGGAGATAATGGGAGGATGGAACAGCAAGAGGTAGACCATATGGCAGCCACGAGGAGGGCGCGAGGGTTCTAAACTCGGCCTCAGAATGCGCTGAAAAAACAAAATTAATTGGCAACAGGGGCCGTAATGTCTGACGGAAAAACCCGAACACAAGGGAGAGCATTTTTTGAGAGAAAGTAAACATTTCATTGCGTATAAACAAAGGAGATGTCAAAGGTTATAACCTACGACCCGGAGAACTGGCTAGTTATATATCAACATGTGACCTTTCAGTGACATTCACAGATTGAGCTTTCAAATGTGGTGGCGCATGGCCATTGGGCATAGACTAGACAGGTGTCAAGGTAAAATACATGACCAGGGTCCATTTCAAGCGAGCTGTCAATACCAGGTTAAAGGTCATAATATAGAAGTAGGGGAGATTATGAGAAGAGACAATGAGAGAAAGAGAGGAACAACATGGATATTATGAGAAGAGACAATGAGAGAAAGAGAGGAACAACATGGAGATTATGAGAAGAGACAATGAGAGAAAGAGTGGAAAAACATGGGGATTATGAGAAGAGACAATGAGAGAAAGAGAGGAACGAGGGTGATTTTGAAAGAAATGGACGCAAGAAACAGATGGGAGAGAGAGAAAGAGATATCAGAGAAAGAGTAGAGAAAGACAGAGAAGAAAGAGAGAAACACATGGAAGACCGACAAAGAAGGACGGAAAAAAGATGGAAAGATAGGGATTAAAGAGAGAAAGACAGGGAATAAAGTGAGAAAGACAGGGAATAAAGAGATAAAGACAGAGAAGCAGGAGAGAAACACATAGAAGAACGACAGAGAGAGAGAGACAGAGAGACGGAAAAAAAGAGAGAAAGACAGGGGAAAAAGACAGACAGAGACACGGAAGAATGAGAGAAAGACAGGTAATAAAGAGAGAAAGACAGGGAAGAAAGATAGAGAGAAAGAACATACAAAAAAGAGAGTAATGAACACAGTAGAGAACAATGAAGATAGAGAGAAAGTTTAGGAAGAGCAAGAACTGGACAAAAACTAGGCTAAACAAATAAATAAAAGAATGTTTGAGCTGAGAGACTAGTGAGGTAGCGGGGAGGGGGAGAGCGGGGTACATATATACACACGTAGAAGAGTAGAGAGAAATAGAAGAAAGATGATGAGAAGATCTAGAGTAAGAGAAAGGAAGTTAACGACTAATCGGAAAATTTAGCGACTAATCGGACAATTTAGCGACTAATCAGACAATTTAGCGACTAATCAGACAAATTAGCAACGATTACATGGGAAAGGGATGTGAAAAGTGAGTTAAGGAGCAGAAAAATAGACTGACGGTTAGAGATGGGAAGTGGGAGGGAAAGAAAGATAGACTGACGGTTAGAGATGAGAGGTGGGAGGGAAAGAAAGATAGACTGACGGTTAGAGATGGGAAGTGGGAGGGAAAGAAAGATAGACTGACGGTTAGAGATGAGAGGTGGGAGGGAAAGGAAAGATAGACTGACGGTTAGAGATGAGAAGTGGGAGGGAAAGAAAGACAGACTGACGGTTAGAGATGAGAAGTGGGAGGGAAAGAAAGATAGACTGACGGTTAGAGATGAGAAGTGGGAGGGAAAGAAAGATAGACTGACGGTTAGAGATGAGAAGTGGGAGGGAAAGAAAGATAGACTGACAGTTAGAGATGAGAGGTGGGAGGGAAGGAAAGATAGACTGACGGTTAGAGATGAGAAGTGGGAGGGAAAGAAAGATAGACTGACGGTTAGAGATGAGAAGTGGGAGGGAAAGAAAGATAGACTGACGGTTAGAGATGAGAAGTGGGAGGGAAAGAAAGATAGACTGACAGTTAGAGATGAGAGGTGGGAGGGAAGGAAAGATAGACTGACGGTTAGAGATGAGAAGTGGGAGGGAAAGAAAGATAGACTGACGGTTAGAGATGAGAAGTGGGAGGGAAAGAAAGATAGACTGACGGTTAGAGATGAGAAGTGGGAGGGAAAGAAAGATAGACTGACGGTTAGAGATGAGAAGTGGGAGGGAAAGAAAGACAGACTGACGTTTAGAGATGAGAGGTGGGAGGGAAAGAAAGATAGACTGACGGTTAGAGATGAGAAGTGGGAGGGAAAGAAAGACAGACTGACGGTTAGAGATGAGAAGAGGGAGGGAAAGAAAGATAGAGAAAAATGAAATGAAATTTAGGAACATAGAAAAGAGAAAATATATAGGACAGAATGATAATGCGAGAGAGAGAGAGAGAGAGAGAGAGAGAGAGAGAGAGAGAGAGAGAGAGTAAAGGCGAGAAGAAAGCAGCAAAAACAGGGAGAGAAAGAAAATGTTAGATCAAATGAGCAACACGTAAGGGTAAAGAGAGAGAGAAGAATAAGAGAAAGAAAGATTTAGAAACGGATAGAATAAAAAGTAACAAAAAGGAAATAGATAATGAGATTGAAAGATAAAATTAGAGAGAATTGAAAGGAAGGAAGAAATAAAAAGACATACAATTATACAGAAAACAGAGAAATGTGAGGAGAAATAGATTTTAAGAAAACGAGTGACAAACACAAAAGCAACAAAGATACAGGTAGTCCCATAGGAATTGTCCTTAATGAAGCGTTAGTAACGCCATTGTACTAAGTGTGAGCTCTATAAGGTAGTACTGGCCTGCCACCCAAGGACAAACAATTAAAGTGTGGCAAGTAGACGGACAGGAATATAGAGAAGTGAAAGGTAGTACTGGCCTGCCACCCAAGGACAAACAATTAAAGTGTGGCAAGTAGACGGACAGGAATATAGAGAAGTGTAAGGTAGTACTGGCCTGCCACCCAAGGACAAACAATTAAAGTGTGGCAAGTAGACGGACAGGAGCCGCGATAGCTCAGTGGTTAGTGAGCTGGACTACCACGGACAAGGGGTAGGGTTCGATACCAACCGACGGCTTCCGGGTTCACCTAGCCTTAAATGGGTACCGGATTTTTTTCTGGGAAAGTAAAGCAGCACGGGCGTAATACTGACCACATTACCCCAAAAATCATGTGCTGAAGGTCTGTAAAATATAGGGTCACTAACACCATATTTCCCTATACGCCACTTGGCGTGACGGGGGTACTTTATTTTTACTTTTTTTAAGTAGACGGACAGGAATATAAAGAAGTGAAAGGTAGTGCTGGCCAGCCACCCAAGGACAAACAATTAAAGTGTGGCAAGTAGACGGACAAGAATATAGAGAAGTGAAAGAAAGAAAGTGAGAATAGTCTATGATGTCAGAGAAAGCTTACAAATCTTGTGATGTCACACACAATCTTCCAGAAATGTGACTTTCCACTAACCGCCAGGACCTACCGCCATGACCTATCGTCTCCACATAAAAGAATCAGGACCTAGCGACTCCACATCAAGGATTGACTACCAAAGAGCGTCCCTTACTTTATCTCGCCCTATCAGCGTTCCGCCTGTCTCGATTGTTTTCTTGGAACCCTCCTTCTCATCCCATTGTACCCTCAACCAGCGGCGGACGGTGAGTTCAAAACTTGAGGAGACCAGGAAGTGAGATCAAACCGTTATGTTGACCTTTAACCTGATCATTTCCCACATAAACATGGACTACAATTTATGTGAAATAGTTCTTTCAATTATTGGCCTGCATTATCATAATTGGGAGGCGCGATAGCTCAGTGGTTAGTGAACTGGACTACAAAGGACACGAAGTAGGGTTCGATCCCAACCAACGGCTTCCGGTTCACCAGCCGTTAATGGGTACCGGATTTTTTTTTTCTGGGAAACTAAAAAGGCACGGGCGTAATACAGACCACATTACCCCAAAAAAATCATGTGCCGAGGGTCTGTAAAATTGATGGTCACTAACACCATATTCCCTATACGTCACTTGACGTGACGGGGCTACTTTACTTTGTTATTATCATAATTAAACGATAATATCTGAGTTCTTTGTTTTGTAAATTATTGGGAAAAGACACGGGTCTGCTACTCATCAAATCTCTGACAGTTTTATTTTACCAGTGGCGTAGGTCAGTGATTTCTGCTCTAGATAAACTCGACTCCTTCTTTCTACACTTGTCTATACGTGTCTATACGTGTCTATACTTGTCTATACGTGTCTATACGTCTATACGTGACTATACGTGTCTATACTTGTCTATACGTGTCTATACGTCTATACGTGTCTATACTTGTCTATGCGTGTCTATACGTGTTTATACTTGACTATACGTGTCTATACGTGTTTATACGTGTCTATACTTGTATATACGTTTCTACACGTGTCGATACCTCTATACGTGTCTATGCTTGTCTATACGTGTCTATACTTGTCTATACGTGTCTATACGTGTCTATACGTGTTTATACGTGTCTATACGTGTTTATACGTGTCTATACGTGACTATAGTGTTTATACGTTACGATAAAGAGAGAAAAAGCCATCTTATTAATTGATGACTGTTGTCATGGCAACCATGGAGGTGATAGCTGAAATGACCTACCTAGTTCCCATACACATTACAAGAAGTGTGGTGTTGTAGTAGGCTTAATCTCCATACATATTGAAGCCTATCTATTAGTAACGGCTCGAATTACTTGAGCTACATCACGTCACACATGGATTGGATTGGCTAGTTTATACACTGACATTGAACTCATTGAGCTGGTATATAATTGTGTTATGTATTCTGATCAAATATTACAGAAGTCGTGGTCTCCGTTACTCCTCTGAACATACACCGCTTTCCTAAACTCATTCACCCCAACTATCTACGTCAACTCACCTTCATCTTACCCTAAGCTCCCAGTAGCCCCCCTTCGTGTCCCATAAACTCATAATCACTCCCTCGTACAACGCTCAGTCAAAGAAATTCTCCAGAAGTCCATTCACGAGCAAGTCACGTGAGACTAACTCTCTCAAGAAATCAGAAAATTCATGAAATGTCAAATTGGACTCAACACAGGTAAGCCTCCATCTGGCTATATTTATTACCAATTTGATTACAGATAATTCTGATGAAAGAAGAACATGCACACTCCCAAAGCACACTAAAATCCAATATAAAAGCGTGGAAGCAACTGATATGGAAGATGTAAAGGTCAAACATAATACGTTTCTATCATGGCAGCGGTTCTCATGCTTTCTCTGCTCGCTACTTCAACCACACTCCCTTTTTTTGGCATCTACTAAGCGATTTTCGTCGTAAATTAGGGGCGTCGATGTGTTGAGTCGATAATTTACGACACGCCGCATTTAAACCTCATCACAGCCTGGGTAGATTTCTAATTTTATTAATCGGACATCGGCCACTTAGGGCTTACTTCTTCCCGCTTTTAATTGCTGAGGTTTACTTAACGCGCGCCGAGTTCACACGGGCCTCCTAATGTTCTCTGTTATCCAAGAGAGCCAGATATTGGATCTCACTTCCCAGAGACCAGGGGAGCGTAAAGCTACGAAGACATCACCGACTCGAAGATCCCGACCGCGGGGTTTGAACACGGGACCTTCAATGTAGAGGCCTACAGCCCACACAGATCACCGACCTTCAATGTTGAGGCCTACAGCCCACACAGATCACCGGACCTTCAATGTGGAGGCCTACAGTCCACACAGATCACCGGACCTTCAATGTAGAGGCCTACAGTCCACACAGATCACCAACCTTCAATGTTGAGGCCTACAGTCCACACAGATCACCAACCTTCAATGTTGAGGCCTACAGTCCACACAGATCACCGGACATTCAATGTTGAGGCCTACAGTCCACACAGATCACCGACCTTCAATGTTGAGGCCTACAGTCCACACAAATCACCGACCTTCAATGTTGAGGCCTACAGTCCACACAGATCACCGGACCTTCAATGTAGAGGCCTCCAGCCCACACAGATCACCGGACCTTCAATGTAGAGGCCTGCAGCCCACGCAGATCATCGGACCTTCAATGTAGAGGCCTGCAGCCCACACAGATCATCGGACCTTCAATGTAGCGGCCTCCAGCCCACACAGATCACCGGACCTTCAATGTAGAGGCCTCCAGCCCACACAGATCACCGGACCTTCAATGTAGAGGCCTGCAGCCCACACAGATCACCGGACCTTCAATTTAGCGGCCTCCAGCCCACACAGATCACCGGACCTTCAATGTAGAGGCCTCCAGCCCACACAGATCACTGACCTTCAATGTTGAGGCCTACAGCCCACACAGAACACCGGACCTTCAATGTAGAGGCCTACAGCCCACACAGATCACCGGACCTTCAATGTAGAGGCCTACAGTCCACACAGATCACCGACCTTCAATGTAGAGGCCTGCAGCCACACAGATCACCGAACCTTCAATGTAGAGGCCTGCAGCCCGCACAGATCACCGGACCTTCAATGTAGAGGCCTGCAGTCCACACAGATCATCGGACCTTCAATGTAGCGGCATCCAGCCCACACAGATCACCGACCTTCAATGTAGAGGCCTACAGCCCACACAGATCACCGACCTTCAATGTTGAGACCTCCAGCCCACACAGATCACCGACCTTCAATGTAGCGGCCTCCAGCCCACACAGATCACCGACCTTCAATGTTGAGGCCTCCAGCCCACACAGATCACCGGACCTTCAATGTAGAGGCCTGCAGCCCACACAGATCACCGGACCTTCAATTTAGCGGCCTCCAGCCCACACAGATCACCGGACCTTCAATGTAGAGGCCTCCAGCCCACACAGATCACTGACCTTCAATGTTGATGCCTACAGCCCACACAGAACACCGGACCTTCAATGTAGAGGCCTACAGCCCACACAGATCACCGGACCTTCAATGTAGAGGCCTACAGTCCACACAGATCACCGACCTTCAATGTAGAGGCCTGCAGCCCACACAGATCACCGAACCTTCAATGTAGAGGCCTGCAGCCCGCACAGATCACCGGACCTTCAATGTAGAGGCCTGCAGTCCACACAGATCATCGGACCTTCAATGTAGCGGCATCCAGCCCACACAGATCACCGACCTTCAATGTAGAGGCCTACAGCCCACACAGATCACCGACCTTCAATGTTGAGACCTCCAGCCCACACAGATCACCGACCTTCAATGTAGCGGCCTCCAGCCCACACAGATCACCGACCTTCAATGTTGAGGCCTCCAGCCCACACAGATCACCGGACCTTCAATGTAGAGGCCTGCAGCCCACACAGATCACCGGACCTTCAATTTAGCGGCCTCCAGCCCACACAGATCACCGGACCTTCAATGTAGAGGCCTCCAGCCCACACAGATCACTGACCTTCAATGTTGAGGCCTACAGCCCACACAGAACACCGGACCTTCAATGTAGAGGCCTACAGCCCACACAGATCACCGGACCTTCAATGTAGAGGCCTACAGTCCACACAGATCACCGACCTTCAATGTAGAGGCCTGCAGCCCACACAGATCACCGAACCTTCAATGTAGAGGCCTGCAGCCCGCACAGATCACCGGACCTTCAATGTAGAGGCCTGCAGTCCACACAGATCATCGGACCTTCAATGTAGCGGCATCCAGCCCACACAGATCACCGACCTTCAATGTAGAGGCCTACAGCCCACACAGATCACCGACCTTCAATGTTGAGACCTCCAGCCCACACAGATCACCGACCTTCAATGTAGAGGCCTACAGCCCACACAGATCACCGACCTTCAATGTTGAGACCTCCAGCCCACACAGATCACCGACCTTCAATGTTGAGACCTCCAGCCTACACAGATCACCGACCTTCAATGTTGAGACCTCCAGCCTACACAGATCACCGACCTTCAATGTTGAGACCTCCAGCCTGCACAGATCACCAGATGTGTTCAAAAAAACTTCGTCGATTACGTCCAAATACACACAATAAACTTTAAAATGCCATTAGTTCTTTCAATTCATCATCAACATCCTGCCATTTGTTCTTTCAATTCATCATCAACATCCTGCCATTAGTTCTTTCAATTCATCATCAACATCCTGCCATTAGTTCTTTCAATTCATCATCAACATCCTGCCATTAGTTCTTTCAATTCATCATCAACATCCTGCTATTAGATTAATCAATCAATCAGCAACATCCTGCCATTTTTCTTCTAATTCATCATCAACATCCTGCCATTAGCTCTTTCCATTCATCATCAACATCCTGCCATTAGTTCTTCCATTTCATCATCAACATCCTGCTATTAGATTAATCAATCAATCAGCAACATCATGCCATTAGTTCTTCCAATTCATCAGCAACATCCTGCAATTAGTTTTTCCAACTCATCATCAACTTCCTGCCATTAGTTATTTCAAACAATCATTATCATTCTGTTATTAGTTCTTTCAATCCATCATCATAATCCTGCTATTAGTTCTTTCAATCCATCATCAACATCCTGTTATTAGTTCTTTCAATGAATCATCAACGTTCCACGTTCAGTAAATTCATTGGTTAATTTCCTCCACAGCCCACGAGGACAGTGTGCCGCCGATACTGCTCTGTGCTGTGATCTACTGGGGCTAGCTGGCTAGAGGTGAACCCTGTCACGTGCAGCAGTGATGACCTCGCTTGAGAAGAACAGACAGCAGCCGCTAAACATGAGCACAGCTCTACTTAGAAGAGGGACAGCAGCAGCCGCTAAACATGAGCACAGCTCTACTTAGAAGAGGGACAGCAGCAGCCGCTAAACATGAGCACAGCTCTACTTAGAAGAGGGGCAGCAGCAGCCGCTAAACATGAGCACAGTTCTACTTAGAAGAGGGACAGCAGCAGCTAAACATGAGCACAGTTCTACTTAGAAGAGGGGCAGCAGCAGCTAAACATGAGCACAGTTCTACTTAGAAGAGGGGCAGCAGCAGCTAAACATGAGCACAGTTCTACTTAGAAGAGGGGCAGCAGCAGCTAAACATGAGCACAGTTCTACTTAGAAGAGGGGCAGCAGCAGCTAAACATGAGCACAGTTCTACTTAGAAGAGGGACAGCAGCAGCTAAACATGAGCACAGTTCTACTTAGAAGAGGGACAGCAGCAGCTAAACATGAGCACAGTTCTACTTAGAAGAGGGACAGCAGCAGCTAGACATGAGCACAGCTCTACTTAGAAGAGGGGCAGCAGCAGCTAAACATGAGCACAGTTCTACTTAGAAGAGGGGCAGCAGCAGCTAGACATGAGCACAGCTCTACTTAGAAGAGGGACAGCAGCAGCTAAACATGAGCACAGTTCTACTTAGAAGAGGGACAGCAGCAGCTAGACATGAGCACAGCTCTACTTAGAAGAGGGGCAGCAGCAGCTAAACATGAGCACAGTTCTACTTAGAAGAGGGACAGCAGCAGCTAGACATGAGCACAGCTCTACTTAGAAGAGGGACAGCAGCAGCTAAACATGAGCACAGTTCTACTTAGAAGAGGGACAGCAGCAGCCGCTAAACATGAGCACAGTTCTACTTAGAAGAGGGGCAGCAGCAGCTAAACATGAGCACAGCTCTACTTAGAAGAGGGGCAGCAGCAGCCGCTAAACATGAGCACAGTTCTACTTAGAAGAGGGGCAGCAGCAGCCGCTAAACATGAGCACAGCTCTACTTAGAAGAGGGGCAGCAGCAGCTAAACATGAGCACAGTTCTACTTAGAAGAGGGACAGCAGCAGCTAAACATGAGCACAGCTCTACTTAGAAGAGGGGCAGCAGCAGCCGCTAAACATGAGCACAGTTCTACTTAGAAGAGGGACAGCAGCAGCTAAACATGAGCACAGTTCTACTTAGAAGAGGGACAGCAGCAGCTAGACATGAGCACAGTTCTACTTAGAAGAGGGGCAGCAGCAGCTAGACATGAGCACAGTTCTACTTAGAAGAGGGACAGCAGCAGCCGCTAAACATGAGCACAGCTCTACTTAGAAGAGGGACAGCAGCAGCCGCTAAACATGAGCACAGCTCTACTTAGAAGAGGGGCAGCAGCAGCTAAACATGAGCACAGTTCTACTTAGAAGAGGGACAGCAGCAGCCGCTAAACATGAGCACAGCTCTACTTAGAAGAGGGACAATGTTCCTCAAATCAAAACAGTGTCCCGGCTCAGCTACACTTCAGTGGAACAATGGTCAAACAAAATATAAATAGAAAACTCTTTATACAAACTTTCACTGTAGGAGCAGTCTGATCATCAGAAGGAAAGATCCCGTCATGCAAGTGTTTAGTCCCTTTAATATATGAACAAATTAAACTACACCATCATCATGCGCCATAACGGTTGGCGTAGTCGATCATTTTTCAGCAGAGGCGAACAGAAGAGCAAAAGACTGCAAATGATACCTCCCCTCGACGCTGAAAGGCAAATGAGGAAGGAAAAAGAAGAAGAAGAGACCCAGAGTAAGATGGATAGACAATGAAATGCTACAACATGAGATGGCAATGGATGAAGCCTCCAACAGTAGGAGAACCAGAACTTTGCATCTCGGCATTCGGTACAAGCGTAAGTGAAGAGATAGAAGAAAAGAAACCTATTGTCATGCGTCAATTATAGACCTTGTAAGAGAAGTTGGTCGCTTCTAAATGGGGTATTATACAGGACAGTTTGGGAACCACTGCTTTCTAACTCAGAAATAACACTGATGTCGCTATTCGCCCGGTGTTCATGCACAAAAATGTACCGGAAAACATAACGCATTAAACGACATATGTTGTTAGAGCAACCTAAAGATCGTCGACACCGGTTCCAGACCAGAATATGAGAGACCAGAAAAAAAACCTGCCGATGACTCCATAGAAGAAAAATAAACTGTTTCTAAACATTTCGTGGCCTGGTGTTCGTTTATTTCTTTAATAACAGTTGACTCTCTTGAAAACTTGGATACGGCCAGTAACCGTGAGAGCATATCTTACTCTATCTTCACACCTGCCTTCTCATGACTTCTGTAACAGGGTGTTTGTGTGTAGATCAATAATTCTTTACCGCAACATTCTACAGCCTCCATTTTGTAAAGGGAGAAGTTTGTGATGCACCAGACTTCTGAAGCTGTTTTGTTCTCACATTTCTCAAGTGAAGGATTAAAAAAACGATTAGAATTTAGTGATCGATTGTCTACCCTCTTCTCCAAGTTCGCTCCTTTAAATTATTGTTAGGTTTCTCAAACCAGGTGGAACGGATATGGGGAATTCCTGTCAGCAATGAAATAGGTCCCATGGATAGAATAGAATAGATTATAATAGAATAGAATAGAATAGAACAGAATAGAATAGAATAGATTATAATAGAATAGAACAGAATAGAACAGAATAGAACAGAATAGAATAGATTATAATAGAATAGAATAGAATAAAACAGAATAGAACAGAATAGATTAGAATAGAATAGAATAGAATAGAATAGAATAGAACAGAATAGATTAGAATAGAATAGATTAGAATAGAATAGAATAGAATACAGGAAAGCCTGAGCGCAAAAAGTGAAACCCCGGAAACTCCCAACTAGCGTGGCGTTTTCAGCCTTGTGAGAAGGGGCTATAGTGGTTAGAATGACGTCAGATGTTTATAACTCCTGTAGCTGAGAAGGTCAGGCTTAATGGGGATTTTCACTTTTTCCATTCTACGATCAGGCCTAGCAATATGGATGGCGATGTCGGAAGCTACTTCCAGAGACAACAGCTTCAGCAAGCAGACGTCACATGGCGAATGTGTGGGAACTATCTTGGAACTGTCTTGGAACTGTCTTGGAACTGTCTTGGAACTATCTTGGAACTGTCTTGGAACTGTCTTGGAACTGTATTATAAAAATATCTTGGAACTGTCTTGGAACTGTCTTGGAACTGTCTTGGAACTGTCTTGGAACTATCTTGGAACTGTCTTGGAACTATCTTGGAACTGTCTTGGAACTATCTTGGAACTGTCTTAGAACTATCTATCAACAATCTCTCTTAGAACTATGATAGAACTATCAACAATCTCTCTTAGAACTATGATAGAACTATCAACAATCTCTCTTAGAACTATGATAGAACTATCAACAATCTCTCTTAGAACTATGATAGAACTATCAACAATCTCTCTTAGAACTATGATAGAACTATCAACAATCTCTCTTAGAACTATGATAGAACTATCAACAATCTCTCTTAGAACTATGATAGAATTATCAACAATCTCTCTTAGAACTATGATAGAATTATCAACAATCTCTCTTAGAACTATGATAGAATTATCAACAATCTCTCTTAGAACTATGATAGAACTATCAACAATCTCTCTTAGAACTATGATAGAACTATCTTAAATCTCTCTTAGAACTATGGTAGAACAATCTTAAACCTATTTCAGAACTATATTTATAACACCATGCCACTAATTGGGTCTATAGGGAGGACATATTTAACGGAGAATAAAGACCGCAAGCTCTGTTGTCATGAGGTGTTCAAGTCTAAGATTCCCCCCCCCCCCCCAACTAAGCGTTAACAAGCAGAAGTAAAAAGAAAGAAAAGAGGTCAGGAGGCGGGGCCACACACGAACCAGTGATCTAACAACAAGCTATTTTCAATGGACGCTGCAAGGGAATTAGAAAGCATGAACACGGTAGACAAAAACGGTAATGTATTTGTAGAAGAAATCAACAAACAATCTTGGCTTGATGGGAACAAAACAGTTTGTGTTGACCAACTGCGCCGATCACCGGCTGGGTTGTAAACAGATCAGACTTGCCTGGTGAAGCGATCGGGACGTGAAGCGAGTAGACATACCCAGCTATCAAAACTGCTTCATGTCGGTTGTGTGCAGTCGGAAGGTGCAGGTATTACAACTTGTTCCAGACAACGTCACAACAGCGCCCTCTGGCGCTTTATCCACGAAAAGAAGCGTCTTCTGAGTTTACCAACGATTACTCCTCTTTTTCATCTGTCTCCAAAGGGCGTAAATAGGCGTATTTTCTGTTGTGATGTAGTCTACAGCTTGGCACGTTCATTCTCTATGTTAAAGTAGCGACCCTAACGACACAGCGCTCAAGTGAACAATTTTGTTGAAGGAAGCTGCAAGTCGCCTCTTCATCGGACATTCTGTCCCTTGTCACCAGCCGGTGTCAGCTTCTGTCCCTTGTCACCAGCCGGTGTCAGCTTCTGTCCCTTGTCACCAGCCGGTGTCAGCTTCTGTCCCTTGTCACCAGCCGGTGTCAGCTACTGTCCCTTGTCACCAGCCGGTGTCAGCTTCTGTCCCTTGTCACCAGCGGGTGTCAGCTTCTGTCCCTTGTCACCAGCGGGTGCCAGCTTCTGTCCCTTGTCACCAGCGGGTGTCAGCTTCTATGGCTATAGAGAGTGGCTATATTCTTCATCTTCTCTCCTCCTCTCCCCCAGCCCCACAGTGACGGTAGCAGTGAGACATACACAACACCCCCCCCCCCCATCCCAGTTTAAGAACCGCTGAACAAGTTGGTTTGCTCTATCAGATCTAGGTTCACAAATCTGAGACAGCGATTTGTACAAATATGTTGTCGTTTACACAAGCAGCCGTTGTTGCTAGGTATCCTACAACACAACTGTGACAACTTCTACTACTGTGACAACTTCTACTACTGTGACAACTTCTACTACTGTGATAGCTTCTACTACTGTGACAGCATCTACTATTGTGACAGCTTCTACTACTGTGACAGCATCTACTATTGTGACAGTTTCTACTACTGTGACAGTTTCTACTATTGTGACAGTTTCTACTACTGTGACAGCATCTAATACTGTGACAGTTTCTACCATTGTGCCAGCTTCTATTACAGTGACAGCATCTACTACTGTGACAACTTCTACTACTGTGATAGTTTCTACTATTGCGACAGTTTCTACTACTGTGGCAGCATCTAATACTGTGACAGCTTCTACTATTGTGCCAGCTTCTATTACTGTGACAGCATCTACTACTGTGACAACTTCTTCTACTGTGACAGCATCTACTATTGTGACAGCATCTACTATTGTGATAGCTTCTACTACTGTGACAGCTTCTTCTACTGTGACAGCATCTACTACTGTGATAGCATCTACTATTGTGACAGCTTCTACTACTGTGACAGCTAATACTATTGTGACAGCTTCTACTACTGTGACAGCTTCTAATACTGTGACAGCTTCTACAACTGTGACAGCTTCTACAACTGTGACAACATCTACTACTGTGATAGCTTCTACTACTGTGACAGCTTCTACTATTGTTACAGCATGTACTACTGTGACAGCTTCTACTATTGTGACAGCATCTACTACTGTGACAGCTTCTACTTCTGTGACAACTTCTACTATTGTGACAGCTTCTACTGTTGTGACAGCTTCTACTGTTGTGACAGCTTCTACTACTGTGACAGCTTCTACTGTTGTGACAGCTTCTACTACTGTGACAGCAACCACCTCATAACCGACGTTATAAATTAGCAACTTGTGGTTAAGTCCACATGTCACTAACTTCCAGCGTGTCAATCAAATGAAAACTATTACCACTACGGTTACTGGTACTACTATTGCCACTACTACTATTGCTACTGCTGTTACTACTACTGCTACTACTACTATTGCTACTACTATTGCTACTACTGTTACTACTACTGCTACTACAACTATTGCTACTACTGTTACTACTACTGTTACTACTAATATTGATACTACTATTGCTACTACTGTTACTACTAATATTGCTACTACTAATGCTACTACTATTGCTACTACTACTCTTACTACTACTGTTACTACTACTATTGCTACTATTGCTACTACTGTTACTACTAATATTGCTACTACTAATGCTACTACTATTGCTACTACTACTCTTGCTACTACTGTTACTACTACTATTGCTACTACTGTTACTACTACTATTGCTACTACTGTTACTACTACTATTGCTACTACTGTTACTACTACTGCTACTACTGTTACTACTACTATTGCTACTACTGTTACTACTACTGCTACTACTGTTACAACTACTATTGCTACTACTATTGCTACTATTACTCTTGCTACTACTGTTACTACTACTACTGCTACTACTGTTACTACTACTATTGCTACTACTGTTACTACTACTGCTACTACTGTTACTACTACTATTGCTACTACTACTCTTGCTACTACTGTTACTACTCCTATTACTACTACTGTTACTACTACTATTGGTACTACTATTGCTACTACTGTTACTATTAATGTTACTACTACTATTGGTACTACTATTGCTACTACTGTTACTATTACTACTACTATTGCTACTACTGTTACTACCACTGTTACTACAGTAAAGTCTCGATTATGCGGTACTCAATAATCCGGAATTCTCAATTTAACGGACTTTTTTTTTTTTTAATTATTATAGGGAGAAAGCTTGAATCATGTTTTGTTCAGTTAAATTAAATGCCTTTATCCGGAAATCGAAAGCGCTACAACACGGTTTGTGCGCTGCGCTTACTTCTACAGGCTCTATCATTACACAATATTGCGTTTACAATAGTGTATTTACAGTAATATACTTCAAATAGGAGCGAACATATTTTATTCAATCCAGACATTGTGTCTCCAAATATTCCAAGTAAAAGCGACAGACAGTCTATATCTTCACTTTTTCCCCCGACTAAATGTTTTTGTCGGGAAATCTTAGTCGTGCCAAAAACACTTATCTACATGATTTTACAAATTTGCTTAATTTTCTCATAGCCTGCTTTAGATCTAAAGTTGGTCATGAATTTGTCAAAAATATGGCGTTTGACAGTCTGACCGAACATTAGAAGCAGACGTATTGTTTGTGAAAATTGAAGAGCCCATAACTTTGATGATTATAAATCAAAGGTTGAGCAGCCGGCGTGCAGTGACATAGAGATGGTGAGAAGAAAGGGGGAGGGGTTCAAAAATTACCGACTGGAAATTCAAAAAGAGTAAGATACAGAGTTTGACGTTAGTTTGTCTCAGACATTTGTGCAAGCTGAAATTCGTCCCATCAGTATAAATTATACATGATATGCTATAAACGCATGTGTGCATACTTTTTAACGGAATACATTTTTGTGTTAAATAATGGCCTCTGCGAGTGCAAACCACACCTCAATTTCCCGCAAAGGTAAACGCAAGCGAACTGTATTGACACTGAACCAGAAGATTGAAATCGCTAGTAGACTTGAAAAAGGCGTTAATCGCAACGTTTTGATGACTGAATTTGGCATAGCCTCTTCAACATTATATGACATACGAAATCAAAAAGATGAGTTGTTTAAGTTTGCGTCGGAGTCTGAAAGCAGCAACAATATACACCAGAGACGAAGTATGAAACGGCCAAAATTTGAAAAACTCGACGACGTCCTTTATGTGTGGTTTTTAGAAAGAAGAAGAAAAGGAATGCCAATATCAGGACCCATGTTGATAGAGAAAGCTAGTGAATGTCACACGAATTTAAATATTTCTGAGCATTGCAATTTTTCAATCATGTTTTTTTCATAAATTTTGAGTTTGGTTTTCTTACTCTCGATTATCCAGAAAAATTCAATTATCCAGAATGGGTTCTTCCCGAGCATTCCGGATAATCGAGACTTTACTGTACTACTATTGGTACTACTATTGCTACTACTGTTACTACTATTATTGCTACTGCTGTTACTACTACTGTTACTACTACTAGTGCTAATACTGTTACAATTACTGTTACTACTACTCTGTTACTACTACTATTGCTACTACTGCTACTACTGTTACTACTGCTATTGCTGCTGCGGTTACTACTGCTATTGCTACTACTGTTACTACTACTATTGCTACTACTTTACTACTGCTATTGCTACTACTGTTACTACTACTATTGCTACTACTGTTACAACTACTATTGCTACTACTGTTACTACTACTATTGCTACTACGGTTACTACTACTATTGCTACTATGGTTACTACTACTATTGCTACTATTGTTACTACATTACTAGTATTGCTACTACTGTTACTACTACTATTGTTACTACTGTTACTACTACTATAGCTACTACTGTTACTACTGCTATTGCTACTACTGTTACTACTACTATTGCTACTACTGTTACAACTACTATTGCTACTGCGGTTACTACTACTATTGCTACTATGGTTACTACTACTATTGCTAATATGGTTACTACTACTATTGCTACTACTGTTACTACTGCTATTGCTACTACTGTTACTACTACTATTGCTACTACTGTTACTACTACTATTGCTACTACTGTTACTACTGCTATTGCTACTACTTTTACTACTACAATTGCTACTACTGTTACAACTACTATTGCTACTACGGTTACTACTACTATTGCTACTACTGTTACTACTACTATTGCTACAACTGTTAATACTACTATTACTACTGTGGTTACTACTACTATTGCTACTATGGTTACTACTACTATTGCTACTGCGGTTACTACTACTATTGCTACTAAGGTTACTACTACTATTGCTACTGCGGTTACTACTACTATTGCTACTATGGTTATTACTACTATTGCTACTATGGTTACTACTACTATTGCTACTATGGTTATTACTACTATTGCTACTATGGTTACTACTACTATTGCTAATATGGTTACTACTAATATTGCTATTATGGTTACTACTACTATTGCTACTATGGTTACTACTACTATTGCTATTATGGTTACTACTGCTATTGCAACTATGGTTACTACTACTATTGCTACTATGGTTACTACTACTATTGCTACTATGGTTACTACTACTATTGCTACTATGGTTACTACTACTATTGCTACTATGGTTACTACTACTATTGCTACTATGGTTACTACTACTATTGCTACTATGGTTACTACTACTATTGCAACTATGGTTACTACTACTATTGCTACTATGGTTACTACTACTATAGCTACTATGGTTACTACTACTATTGCTGCTATGGTTACTACTACTATTGCAACTATGGTTACTACTACTATTGCTACTATGGTTACTACTACTATTGCTACTATGGTTACTACTACTATTGCTACTATGGTTACTACTACTATTGCTACTATGGTTACTACTACTATTGCAACTATGGTTACTACTACTATTGCTACTATGGTTACTACTACTATTGCTACTATGGTTACTACTACTATTGCAACTATGGTTACTACTACTATTGCTACTATGGTTACTACTACTATTGCTGCTACTACCACTACTATTATTGCTACTACTACCACTACCACTACTACTACTTTTACTATCACTTTTACTTGTCCTGTAACAGATAGTATCACACACACACACACACACACACATATATCTAAACATGAACACATACATACTTACAGCGAACTTTGTCCAAGACATGATAATCCATAGCTCTCTGGTAGCGTATTCCCGTCTGTCGCGAAAAGGCCGGAGTTCGAAATTGAGCGTTTACTCTAAACCTTTTCTTACTTGCAAGCAAAACAATAATGTTTGTAGTCCCGTTATTGAAACAACAACAACAACAACAACAACTATTTCATGTATTTATCACACCGACACGCCCCACTCGACCAAATACTAGAGAATCGGTTAATCAAGTTAATTTTGGCTGCAACAATATTCAATATAACATATCTTCTTCGCTGTTAGTCGTATTCATATGTTTGAATAATCAACACACATATACCCCCATATGATAGTAGACAAGTTATTGAACATTCCAATGTTCTCAAGAAAAGTTCACATCATCTTCAACATTTGATTTGCTGAGCGCATCAGGGACAGAGTTCTCCGCCATTAACCTGACAGCAAGAAATTATTGGACACTCTAGTGAGTGGAGACAAATAATAAACCACTTGAATAATTGAGTATTATATTGAATTATATTTAGTTACTGCTGTTACTACTATTACTACTACTACTACTACTACTACTACTACTACTACTATTGTTATTACTATCGTTACTACTATCGTTACTACTACTACTACTGCTTTACACTTCTACTACTACTATTGTTATTACTACTTCTACTAGTATTACTTCTACAGATACTACAATTACTAGTACTGTTACTATTACTAGTACTGCTACTATTACTAGTACTGCTACTATTACTAGTACTGCTACTATTACTAGTACCTCTACTATTACTAGTACCTCTACTATTACTAGTACTGCTACTATTACTAGTACTGCTACTATTACTAGTACTGCTACTATTACTAGTACTGCTACTATTACTAACACAAGGGTTGTTTACATATCATTTGAGATCGAGCCATTTATTTGGACAACCTTGGTCCATGACGTCAAATAGAAAATACAAGTTCGGTATCCACGTGGATGATCCTATCTGCCAGATAAGATGATCTCTGCCTCGGCTCGTGTTTACATCGCCGGTTGTGGGACCTGGGTAGAGGCACACCTCACGAGGATGATGGAGGAGTGAGTGATTGGAGACGATGTACAGTGAAGCACGCGCGAGAGGACGGCACTGCTGTGTTTTCTTTAGATCGGCCTTAAGATAGGAGAAGGTGGAAAGAGGGAGGGGGTGCTGGAGAAGGAGCGGCTGTTGGATCGGGAGGTTGGGTTGTCGGAGTTACTGGTTGGGGGGGGGAGGTGGAGGGGGAGATAAAATTGGAAGAAACGAGAAAGAAACATTAACTTTATATATATATATATATAGAGAGAGAGAGAGATAGTAGGAGTTCATTTAGAAGTCTGGGAAAGTAGCAGTCCAAAGTAGGCAGTAAAATATCAGTGGACAATGAGATACGACAAAGATGGTGGAACTGCATAGAATATATACTGGGGAAGCCAACAGAGACTTTTACACGACATGACTTTTGTGGAAACCACAGGGGAGGAGACAAATGAGTGAGCCACAATATTCTTGGAAAAGACAGGTGGAAGCAGAGATGAAGATGTTGGGGAAGACAGGTGGAAGCAGAGATGAAGATGTTGAAGAAGACAGGTGGAAGCAGAGATGAAGACGTTGAAGAAGACAGGTGGAAGCAGAGATGAAGATGTTGAAGAAGACAGGTGGAAGCAGAGATGAAGATGTTGAAGAAGACAGGTGGAAGCAGAG
This sequence comes from Megaustenia siamemsis, assembly GCA_032433765.1. Classification (NCBI taxonomy): domain Eukaryota; kingdom Metazoa; phylum Mollusca; class Gastropoda; order Stylommatophora; family Ariophantidae; genus Megaustenia; species Megaustenia siamemsis. The sequence goes on along the minus strand of JAVIAB010000025.1, from coordinate 641,798 downwards.
ATGAAGATGTTGAAGAAGACAGGTGGAAGCAGAGATGAAGATGTTGTAGAAGACAGGTGGAAGCAGAGATGAAGATGATGTAGAAGACAGGTGGAAGCAGAGATGAAGATGTTGGGGAAGACAGGTGGAAACAGAGATGAAGATGTTGGGGAAGACAGGTGGAAACAGAGATGAAGATGTTGAAGAAGACAGGTGGAAACAGAGATGAAGATGTTGAAGAAGACAGGTGGAAACAGAGATGAAGATGTTGGGGAAGACAGGTGGAAACAGAGATGAAGATGTTGAAGAAGACAGGTGGAAACAGAGATGAAGATGTTGTAGAAGACAGGTGGAAACAGAGATGAAGATGTTGGGGAAGACAGGTGGAAACAGAGATGAAGATGTTGAAGAAGACAGGTGGAAACAGAGATGAAGATGTTGAAGAAGACAGGTGGAAACAGAGATGAAGATGTTGTAGAAGACAGGTGGAAGCAGAGATGAAGATGTTGGGGAAGACATGGAGCTATCTGAAGAGAATGACAAGACACAGAACTGCTTGGAAAGTGCTTGTACAAGACCTATGCTCCACAGGGAGCTGATCGTGCTTGTTGTTGATCAATGCTCCACAGGGAGCTGACCGTGCTTGTTGTTGATCAATGCTCCACAGGGAGCTGATCGTGCTTGTTGATGACATATGTCCCACAGAAGCTGAAAGGTTGAAGAAGAAAAGAGATGTAGAGAGACATATAGAGATGAGCAGAACTATCAAACATGGGTGGCCGTGAGTAAAGCTGAAGTGATCATGAACAACACACGTCTTAATATAATAGACAAACTGTGAGGTGGTGTCAGTGATAACAAAGTGTGAGGTGGTGTCAGTGATAACAAAGTGTGAGGTGGTGTCAGTGATAACAGACAAACTGTGAGGTGGTGTCAGTGATAACAGACAAACTGTGAGGTGGTGTCAGTGATAACAGACAAAGTGTGAGGTGGTGTCAGTGATAACAGACAAAATGGGAGGTGGTGTCAGTGATAACAGACAAACTGTGAGGTGGTGTCAGTGATAACAGACAAAGTGTGAGGTGGTGTCAGTGATAACAGACAAACTGTGAGGTGGTGTCAGTGATAACAGACAAACTGTGAGGTGGTGTCAGTGATAACATACAAACTGTGAGGTTGTGTCAGTGATAACAGACAAACTGTGAGGTGGTGTCAGTGATAACAGACAAAGTGTGAGGTGGTGTCAGTGATAACAGACAAAATGGGAGGTGGTGTCAGTGATAACAGACAAACTGTGAGGTTGTGTCAGTGATAACAGACAAACTGTGAGGTTGTGTCAGTGATAACAGACAAAGTGTGAGGTTGTGTCAGTGATAACAGACAAAGTGTGAGGTGGTGTCAGTGATAACAGACAAAGTGTGAGGTGGTGTCAGTGATAACACAAACTGTGAGGTGGTGTCAGTGATAACAGACAAAGTGTGAGGTGGTGTCAGTGATAACAGACAAACTGTGAGGTGGTGTCAGTGATAACAGACAAAGTGTGAGGTGGTGTCAGTGGTAACAGACAAAATGGGAGGTGGTGTCAGTGATAACAGACAAACTGTGAGGTGGTGTCAGTGATAACAGACAAAATGGGAGGTGGTGTCAGTGATAACAGACAAACTGTGAGGTGGTGTCAGTGATAACAGACAAACTGTGAGGTTGTGTCAGTGATAACAGACGAACTGTGAGGTGGTGTCAGTGGTAACAGACAAAGTGTGAGGTTGTGTCAGTGATAACAGACAAACTGTAAGGTGGTGTCAGTGATAACAGACGAACTGTGAGGTGGTGTCAGTGGTAACAGACAAAGTGTGAGGTTGTGTCAGTGATAACAGACGAACTGTGAGGTGGTGTCAGTGGTAACAGACGAACTGTGAGGTGGTGTCAGTGGTAACAGACGAACTGTGAGGTGGTGTCAGTGGTAACATACATACACAGTTATATGTAAGGGGAAGGGTGATGAGACGCAAGTAGTAGTACCACTGATATGAGAAGAGTAGATGGGAACAACGTAGCAGTATTAATGATATGAGATGGGAAGCAAAAAGATAGATGGAAAAATAGACAGATAGACAGATAGACAGACAGACAGACAGACAGACAGACAGACAGACAGACAGACAGACAGACAGATAGATAGATAGATAGATAGATAGATAGATAGATAGATAGATAGATAGATAGATAGATAGATAGATAGATAGATAGATGCATGCATGGATGGATGGATGGATGGGTAGACAGATAGATCGATGGATGGATGAATAGATGAATATATAGATGAATCGATGGATGGATGGGAGTAAATATAGATAGATGGGCAGATGGATGGCTAGATAGATGGATGGCTAGATAGATGGATGGCTAGATAGATGGACGGATGGAAAACTGAATTTAAAAGCAGGGAAGAATGAATTATTCACGTTGGTTGGCACAGAAAGAGCTATTACCGGAAACAATGAAAGGTCCGTTGCTTTGTTCTAAAGGTCATACCTGAACATGATTTCACGGAACATGATGATGTTGATAATGGGAAATAACAATGGATAAAGTTGCAATTGTAGAAAAATATTAAATTATGTCCCTTAATGTATATTTGTTTTTGACTTGTTGAGATGGCGGGACATCATCATGTGCCATACATGTGGGCGTAGGTGATAATGTCCTTCCACACTCTTCTACCAACTGTGCATACTATCAATTATGTTGTCGACTGTTTACCATGCCATGACACCAAGTTATCTAGTATTTGGTTGGACTATGGATGCGGGTTTTTCTCGTTTTTTCTGCTGTCAAATTTCTGTTTATGGTGCTCCGTTTGGCCATGTTTAATTTTCATGACATACTCTTTATTTAGGAGCCGCGATAGCTCAGTGGTTAGTGAACTGGACTACAAAGGACAAGGGGTAGGGTTCGATCCCAACCGACGGCCTCCGGGTTCACCCAGCCTTTAATGGGTACCTGATTTTTTTCTGGGAAAGTGAAGCGGCAAGGGCGTAATACCGACTACATTATCCCAAAAATTATGTGCCGAAGGTCTGTAAAATGTATGGTCACTAACACCATATTCCCTATACGCCACTTGGCGTGACGGGGGTACTTTACTTGACTTTTACTCTTTATTTATTGTCTTCGCTATGTTTTTGTCACCTCTACTTCTTCTTTCTGTCCTCATTTACCTTTAAGCGTCGAGGGGAGATATAGTTTGCGGTCTTTTGCTCTTCTATTGGTCTATTCTGCTGTTATGTTTCCTAGTGTTTCTAAAATTCCATCAATCGATCTTTTTTCGTTGTCGGCCCTTGAGTCTTGTGTTCTCTTAACGTTCATTAAAGGCTCATTGTATTGTATTTTGCTCTTTCTGTCTTACATTATGTACCACCATCTGCACCTTTCTCTTACATTATGTACTTCCATATGTACCTTTCTCTTACATTATGTACCACCATCTGCACCTTTCTTTTACATCATGTACCACCATCTGCACCTTTCTCTTACATCATGTACCACCATCTGCACCTTTCTCTTACATTATATACCACCATTTGCACCTTTCTCTTACGTTATATATTGCCATCTTTACTTTTCTCTTATATTATGTACTACTAATACACCTTTCACTTATATTATCTACTACCATCTACACCTTTGACCTACATTATCTACTACCATCTACACCTTTGACCTACATTATCTACTACCATCTACACCTTTGACCTACATTATCTACTACCATCTACACCTTTGACCTACATTATCTACTACCATCTACACCTTTGACCTACATTATCTACTACTATCTGCACCTTTGACCTACATTATCTACTACCATCTACACCTTTGACCTACATTATCTACCACCATCTGCACCTTTGACCTACATTATCTACTACCATCTGCCCCTTTCTTTAACATTATATACAACTATATAAACACGTCAACTAGAGGGAGCTTAGGCGCCTACGACCTGCGGTCGTAACAGTGTGGTCAGCGCACCATCAGCTGACAAAAACCTAGCAGTTCTACCTCTTCGTGGTCTTCTCCTGTAACTGTCTGCGTCAAAACAGGCTGGCTAAAAGAAGTTAGGATCGCCGTGTTGTGGTGGCTCTTACTGATATAGAATACCTAGTATTGAGTCTGCGTCAAAACAGGCTGGGTAACTGAAGCTGGGATCGTGGTGTGGTAGTGGTTTTTACAGATATAGAAGACCCAGTATTACAGTATCTCTGGGTTGGACTAGTAGTTTCCCAGCATAACCTGGGACAGAGGAAGTTCAAGTTCTCCATTCAGAGCCGTCACGATTGACAATATCAATAAGTAAAAAGACATCTTGCTCGCATCAACTCGTGGCATTACATCAACAACATCAACTCGTGCCATTACATCAACAACATCAACTCGTGGTATTAAATCAACAACATCAACTCGTGGCATTACATCAACTCGTGGTATTACATCAACAACATCAACTCGTGGTATTACATCAACAACATCAACTCGCGGCATTACATCAACTCGTGGTATTACACCAACAACATCAACTCGTGGTATTACATCAACACCATCAACTCGTGGCATTATATCAACAACATCAACTCGTGGTATTACATCCACAACATCAACTCATGGCATTACATCAACAACATCAACTCATGACATTATATCAACGTCAACTCATGGTGTTACATCAACAACATCAACTCATGACATTACATCAACATCAACTCATGGTGTTACATCAACAACATCAGCTCATGGCATTACATCAACAACATCACCTCGTGGCATTACATCAACAAAATCAACTCATAGCATTACATCAACTCGTGGCATTACATCAACAACATCAACTCATGGCATTACATCAACAACATCAACTCGTGGCATTACATTAACAACATCAACTCGTGGCATTACATCAACATCAACTCATGACATTACATCAACATCAACTCATGGTGTTACATCAACAACATCAACTCATGGCATTACATCAACAACATCAACTCATGGCATTACATCAACACCATCAACTCATGGTGTTACATCAACAACATCAACTCATGACATAACATCAACATCAACTCATGGTGTTACATCAACAACATCAACTCATGGCATTACATCAACAACATCAACTCGTGGCATTACATCCTAACATCAACTCGTGGTATTACATCAACATCAACTCATGACATTACATCAACATCAACTCATGGTGTTACATCAACAACATCATCTCATGGCATTACATCAACAACATCAACTCATGGCATTACATCAACATCAACTCATGGTGTTACATCAACATCAACTCGTGGTGTTACTTCAACAACATCAATTCGTGGTGTTACATCAACAACATGAAATAATGGTGTTACATCAACAACATTAACTCATGACATAACATCAACATCAACTCATGGCATTACATCAACAACATCAACTCGTGGCATTACATCAACAACATCAACTCGTGGCATTACATCAACATCAACTCATGGTGTTACATCAACAACATCAACTCATGGCATTACATCAACAACATCAATTCGTGGTGTTACATCAACAACATTAACTCTTGAAATAACATCAACATCAACTCATGGCATTACATCAACAACATCAACTCATGGCATTACATCAACAACATCAATTCCTGGTGTTACATCAACAACATCAACTCATGGCATTACATCAACAACTTGAAATAATGGTGTTACATCAACAACATCAACTCATGACATAACATGAACATCAACTCATGGTGTTACATCAACAACATCAACTCATGGCATTACATCAACAACATCAACTCATGGCATTACTTCAACAACATCAACTCATGGTGTTACATCAACAACATCAACTCATGACATAACATCAACATCAACTCGTGGTGTTACATCAACAACATCAATTCTTGGTTTTACATCAACAACATCAACTCGTGGTGTTACTTAAACAACATCAATTCTTGGTGTTACATCAACAACATCAACTCGTGGTGTTACATCAACAACATCAACTCGTGGTGTTACATCAACAACATCAACTCGTGGTGTTACATCAACAACATCAACTCGTGAGATAGTTCAACACACATAAGTGGAAACAGATTGGTCCAGCCTTAGATCTACTTGTAAATGGTCACGTGTCGTCTAGGAAATGAGGGTCTGTAAATGTCAGCATGGCTGTTAGGTCAACATTCTTGGTTTTTAATCTAGGAGGAGGTACGAAAAGATACGAGGGAAGAAAATTAGAAGAGGAGAAGAAAGAAAAAAAAGGCGAATAAAGGAAAAAAGAGGAGAAGAAAGAAAATAATAGGAGAAGTAAGGAAAGACCCACAATACAACCTCCCGTCACAATACAACCTCTCGTCACAATACAACCTCCCATCACAATACAACCTCCCATCACAATACAACCTCCCGTCACAATACAACCTCCCATCACAATACAACCTCCCAACACAATACAACCACCCACCACAATGCAGACTCCCACCACAATGCAGACTCCCACCACAATATAGTCACCCACCACAATACAACCTCCCACCACAATACAACCTCCCACCACAATATTACCGTCCACAACAATACAGTCACCCACCACAATACAACCTCCCACCACAATTTAGTCTCCCACCAGAATACAACCTCCAACCACAATATAACCCCCACCACAATACAGTCACCCACCACAATACAACCTCCCACCACAATACAACCTCCCACCACAATACAACCTCCCACCACAACTTAGTCTCCCACCAGAATACAACCTCCCACCACAATATAACCGTCCACAACAATACAGTCACCCACCACAATACAACCTCCCACCACAATTTAGTCTCCCACCAGAATACAACCTCCCACCACAATATAATCCCCACCACAATACAGTCACCCACCACAATACAACCTCCCACCACAATACAACCTCCCACCACAATACAGACTCCCACCACAATACAGTCACCCACCACAATACAACCTCCCACCACAATACAACCTCCCACCACAATATAACCGTCCACAACGATACAGTCACCCACCACAATACAACCTCCCACCACAATACAGACTCCCACCACAATACAGTCACCCACCACAATACAATCTCCCACCACAATGCAGATTCCCACCACAATACAGTCACCCATCACAATACAACCTCCTACCACAATTTAATCTCCCACCAGAATACAACCTCCCACCACAATACAGTCTCCCAACACAATACAACCTCCCACCACAATACAACCTCCCACCACAATACAGATTCCAACCACAATACAGTCTCTCACTACAATATAGCCTCAAAATACAATACAACCTCCAACCACAATATAGTCTCCCACCACAATACAACCACCCACCACAATACAGTCTCTCACTACAATATAGCCTCAAAATACAATACAACCTCCAACCACAATATAGTCTCCCACCACAATACAACCACCCACCACAATACAGTCTCCCACAACAATGCAGACTCCCACAACAATGCAGACTCCCACCACAATACAGTCTCTCACTACAATATAATCTCAAACTACAATACAACCTCCCATCACAATATAGTCTCCCACCACAATACAACCACCCACCACAATACAGTCTCCCACAACAATGCAGACTCCCACAACAATGCAGACTCCCACCACAATACAGTCTCCCACAACAATGCAGACTCCCACAACAATGCAGTCTCCCACCACAATACAACCTCCCACTACAATACAGTCTCCCACCACAATACAACCTCCCACCACAATATAGTCTCCCACCACAATACAACCTCCCACTACAATACAGTCTCCCACCACAATACAACCACCCACTACAATACAGTCTCCCACCACAATACAACCTCCCACTACAATACAGTCTCCCACCACAATACAACCTCCCACTACAATACAGTCTCCCACCACAATACAACCTCCCACTACAATACAGTCTCCCACCACAATACAACCTCCCACTACAATATAGTCTCCCACCACAATACAACCTCCCACTACAATACAGTCCCCATATTGACACCTCCATTATAATTTTCAGTCAATCAAATCAGGCCCTCGTCACCACCGAGATATTCTCTGTGGCCACACCCTCGTGAAACATTTGGCTGATGGATAATTGGTCTGAATGAAGTCTTCAAGTTCTTTACTGTAACCAAGTTATTTTCTATTCTATTCTATTCTATTCTATTCTATTCTATTCTATTCTATTCTATTCTTGCCTCTGTCATCACATAATGGGAGACAAAGACATAGCTTGGGTCGGATAGCTTAATCGCTACCTTTAAACTCTGGAGGTTCTATTAGAAACTAAATTAACTCAAGCATAGAATAATAGTTGTCAGTTTTGAAGGAATTTAAAGCAATGGGAATAGCCTAGCTGTTATTGGAAAAAGTGTGTGGATGCAGGTAACATAACTCGACCCATCGCCTGTCCAGAAATTTAGTTGACAAACACACTTGGGGACGGGTTAAGTTGATGAGAGAGATGTCACTCTCGGAATTAATGGTAGCGTTATTTTTGAAGCTCAAAGGTTAACTAGATGTCAAGATGAAATATTGCTTTGTTCTTGTCCCTGGGACAAAATGTGCTGTCACTGTCTTGTATGGTGGACTGTAGCAGCTCTTTTAGTTCTGATCCGATGTCTTGTATGGTGGGCTGTAACATCTCATTAAGTTCTGATCTGATATCTTGTATGTTGGACTGTAACATCTCATTAAGTTCTGATCTGATATCTTGTATGTTGGACTGTAACAGCTCTTTTAGTTGTGATCTGATATCTTGTATGTTGGACTGTAACAGCTCTTTTAGTTGTGATCTGATATCTTGTATGTTGGACTGTAACAGCTCTTTTAGTTGTGATCTGATATCTTGTATATTGGACTATAACAGCTCTTTTATTTCTGATCTGATGTCTTGTATGGTGGACTGTAACATCTCATTTAGTTCTGACCTGATATCTTGTATGTTTGACTGTAACATCTCATTATGTTCTGATCTGATATCGTGTATGTTGGACTGTAACATCTCATTAAGTTCTGATCTGATGTCTTGTATGTTGGACTGTAACAACTCTTTTAGTTCTGATCTGATATCTTGTATGTTGGACTGTAACAGCTCTTTTAGTTCTGATCTGATATCTTGTATGTTGGACTGTAACATCTCATTAAGTTCTGATCTGATGTCTTGTATGTTGGACTGTAACAACTCTTTTAGTTCTGATCTGATATCTTGTATGTTTGACTGTAACATCTCATTATGTTCTGATCTGATATCGTGTATGTTGGACTGTAACAGCTCTTTTATTTCTGATCTGATGTCTTGTATGGTGGACTGTAACAGCTCTTTTAGTTCTGATCTGATGTCTTGTACGTTGGACTGTAACAGCTCTTTTAGTTGTGACCTGATGTCTTGTATGGTGGATTGTAACAGCTCTTTTAGTTCAGATCTGATGTCTTGTATGTTGGACTGTAACAGCTCTTTTAGTTGTGATCTGATGTCTTGTATGTTGGACTGTAACAGCTCATTTAGTTCTGATCTGATGTGAACAATCAGAGTGTATCTGGCAGACTATAATTGTGATGTTCTGCCTGTGGGGGCGATCAACACACTTAACCTGACAGCTGACTTCATGTGAGAGTCTGGAATCCTACTCTGATTGAGTCTTGATCGCAGAGAGAGAGAGAGAGAGAGAGAGAGAGAGAGAGAGAGAGAGAGAGAGAGAGTGATCTGATGTCTTGTATGGTGGACTGAAACAGCTCATTTAGTTCTGATCTGATATCTTCTAGGTTGGACTGTAGCACCTCATTTAGTTCAGATCTGATGTCTTGTATGGTGGACTGAAACAGCTCATTTAGTTCTGATCTGATGTCTTGTTTGTTGGAATGTAGCAGCTCATTAAGTTCTGATCTGATGTGAACAATCAGAGTGGATCTGGCAGACTCTAATTGTGATGTTCTGCCTGTGGGGGCGATCAACACACTTAACCTGACAGCTGACTTCATGTGAGAGTCTGGAATCCTACTCTGATTGAGTCTTGATCGCAGAGAGAGAGAGAGAGAGAGAGAGAGAGAGAGAGGGAGAAAGAGAGTGATCTGATGTTTTGTATGGTGGACTGTAACAGCTCATTTAGTTCTGATCTGATGTCTTGTATGGCGACTGTAACAGCTCACTTAGTTCTGATCTGATGTCTTGTATAGTGGACTGTAACAGCTCACTTAGTTCTGATCTGATATCTTGTATAGTGGACTGTAACAGCTCATTTAGTTCTGATCTGATGTCTATATGGTGGACTGTAACATCTAAGACTTGACTAAATGAGGACATGTAAAATTGGACTAAATGGGTTGATGTAATACCTGAATAAATGATGACTTGTAAGATTTGACTAAATGAGAACATTTAAGATTTGACTAAATGGGTTGATGTAATACCTGAATAAATGAGGACATGTAAGACTTGACTAAATGAGGACATGTAAGACCTGACTAAATGAGGACATGTAAGATTTGACTAAATGAGGACATTTAAGATTTGACTAAATGAGGACATTTAAGATTTGACTAAATGGGTTGATGTACTACCTGAATAAATGAGGACATGCAAGACTTGACTAAATGAGGACATGAAAGATCTGACTAAATGAGGACATGTAAGATTTGACTAAATGGGGACACGTAAGACTTGACTAAATGAGGACACGTAAGACTTGACTAAATGAGGACATGTAAGACTTGACTAAATGAGGACATGTAATATTTGACTAAATGAGGACATGTAAGATTTGACTAAATGGGTTGATGTAATACCTGAATAAATGATGACATGTAAGATTTCACTAAATGGGTTGATGTAATACCTGAATAAATGATGACATGTAATACTTGATTAAATGAGGACATGTAAGACTTGACTAAATGAGGACATATAAGACTTGACTAAATGAGGACATATAAGACTTGACTAAATGATGACATGTAAGACTTGTCTAAATGAGGACATGTAAGACTTGACTAAATGAGGACATGTAAGACTTGACTAAATGAGGACATGTAAGACTTGACTAAATGAGGACATGTAATACTTGACTAAATGAGGACATGTAAGACTTGACTAAATGAGGACATGTAATACTTGACTAAATGATGACATGTATTCTTGACTAAATTAGGACATGTAACAATTGACTAAATGAGGACATGTATTCTACTCTAAATGAGGACATGTAACAATTGACTAAATGAGGACATGTAACAATTGACTAAATGAGGACATGTAAGACTTGACTAAATGAGGACATGTAATACTTGACTAAATGAGGACATGTATTCTTAACTAAATGAGGACATGTAAGACTTGACTGAATGAGGACATGTAAGACTTGACTAAATGAGAACATGTAACAATTGACTAAATGAGGACATGTAAGACTTGACTAAATGAGGACATGTAAGACTTGACTAAATGAGGACATGTAAGACTTGACTAAATGAGAACATGTAACAATTGACTAAATGAGGACATGTAAGACTTGACTAAATGAGGACATGTAAGACTTGACTAAATGAGGACATGTAATACTTGACTAAATGAGGACATGTAACAATTGACTAAATGAGGACATGTATTCTTGACTAAATGAGGACATGTAACAATTGACTAAATGAGGACATGTAAGACTTGGCTAAATGAGGACATGTAATACTTGACTAAATGAGGACATGTAAGATTTGACTAAATGAGGACATGTAACAATGACTAAATGAGGACATGTAACAATTGACTAAATGAGGACATGTAAGACTTGACTAAATGAGGACATGTAACAATTGACTAAATGAGGACATGTAACAACTGACTAAATGAAGACATTTAACAACTGACTAAATGAGGACATCTAAGACTTTACTAAATGAGGACATGTATCAATTGACTAAATGAGGACATGTACGACTTGACTAAATGAGGACATGTAAGACCTGACTAAATGAGGACATGTAAGACCTGACTAAACGAGGACATGTAAGACCTAACTAAATGAGGACATATAAGACCTGACTAAATGAGGACATGTAAGACCTGACTAAATGAGGACATGTAAGACCTGACTAAATGAGGGCATGTATCAATTGACTAAATGAGGACATATAAGACCTGACTAAATGAGGACATGTATCAATTGATTAAATGAGGACATGTAAGACCTGACTAAATGAGGACATGTATCAATTGACTAAATGAGGACATGTAAGACCTGACTAAATGAGGACATATAAGACCTGACTAAATGAGGACATTTAAGACCTGACTAAATGAGGACATCAAAGACTTGACTAAATGAAGACATATACAACGTGTGTACTTTGTTTGCTTTACGTAAATCATCTCCTAAGTCGCTTCTTATCTCCTGTGTGTCAGAGACTCTCTTTTTGTCTCCCCATTATACAGGTTAGGTCCCCGGTCACGGGGACAATAATTCCCAGCAAACCTCAGCATATTCGCCAGCTCCAGTCAACATGGCGAAGACAATACTTCCGGTATAAAATGATAAAAACTCTACTTTGTTGTTGTTCTTCTACTACCATTCATCTTCATGTGGAGCATAGGTGTCCAACAAACACTTTCAGCTCCCTGTGGAGCATAGGTGTCCAACAAACACTTTCAGCTCCCTGTGGAGTATAGGTCTTCAACAAACACTTTCAGCTCCCTGTGGAGTATAGGTCTTCAACAAACACTTTCAGCTCCCTGTGGAGTATAGGTCTTCAACAAACACTTTCAGCTCCATGTGGAGCATAGGTCTTCAACAAACACTTACAGTTCCGTGTGGAGCATAGGTCTTCAACAAACACTTTCAGCTCCCTGTGGAGCATAGGTCTTCAACAAACACTCTCAGCTTCCTGTGGAGCATTGGTCTTCAACAAACACTCTCAGCTTTCTGTGGAGCATAGGTCTTCAACAAACGCTCTCAACTTCCTGTGGAGCATAGGTCTTCAACAAACACTTTCAACTTCCTGTGGAGCATAGGTCTTCAACAAACACTTTCAGCTTCCTGTGGAGCATAGGTCTTCAACAAACACTTACAGCTCCGTGTGGAGCATAGGTCTTCAACAAACACTTTCAGCTTCCTGTTGAGCATAGGTCTTCAACAAACACTTTCAGCTTCCTGTTGAGCATAGGTCTTCAACAAACACTTTCAGCTTCCTGTTGAGCATAGGTCTTCAACAAACACTTTCAGCTTCCTGTTGAGCATAGGCACAGGTCTTCAACAAACACTTTCCACGCTGTTCTCCTTCTTGTCATTCTCTTGAGATCGCTCCATACCTTCCCCATCCTCTTCATCTCTACTTCCACCTCTATATTTTCGTCAAGACCTTCTCTTGTGACACTCTCTGTTGGCTTCAGCAGTGCATGTCCTATCCAGTGCCATCGTCTTGATGTTTCTCTTTGTCCTCTGTTATTTGGCCGGTACTTTCCCGTAGTTCTAACTTATTGATTACTTTGATATTTTGTGTATTTCATTCCCCTTTTAGTACAATTTGGTGGTTGCTAAATAAGTTGAGTTAAAAAGACACAACAGCCTGCTAAAAGTAAAATTGAAAGGGAAAATACAAGGTAAAAGAGGCAGAGGCAGACCAAGATTAACATGGACGAGTAACATCAAAAGATGGACAAGTCAATCTATGACAACCTGCACCATCAAAGCAAGAAATAGAGTGGAATGGCGATCCATGGTAGCCAACCTTCGTTGCGGAGACGGCACTCGATGATGATGATGATGAAATAAGTTGGCTAGGATGGGAAAAGTGAGCCAAGCGCGGCCTCATTTCACATCAGTTTATTAAAAGTCGGTGCTCCAGGGGGAAGTCACTAAAAGGTTTCATTACATAGTCCCCTACAACCTCGCTTACCGCCCCTAGGTGTAATACTTTGTAATGTTATCAACATCGAATGGGATTTCAGTGATCGAATTCGGGACATGATTGGATTCATAGACCAGACTGGGTGAATTTAGTGTCGTGTGTTTAGTGACGTCAGTTTACTGTTGACGAGATGTTTTCATAATTAACTTTCAGCGGCTGTTTAAAGACTGTTTACTGTTGACGAGATGTTTTCATAATTAACTTTCAGCGGCTGTTTAAAGACTGTTTACTGTTGACGAGATGTTCTCATGAATAACATTCAGCGGCTGTTTAAAGACTGTTTACTGTTGACGAGATGTTCTCATGAATAACTTTCAGCGGCTGTTTAAAGACAGTTTACTGTTGACGAGATGTTCTCATGAATAACTTTCAGCGGCTGTTTAAAGACAGTTTACTGTTGACGAGATGTTCTCATAATTAACTTTCAGCGGCTGTTTAAAGACAGTTTACTGTTGACGAGATGTTCTCATGAATAACTTTCAGCGGCTGTTTAAAGACAGTTTACTGTTGACGAGATGTTCTCATGAATAACTTTCAGCGGCTGTTTAAAGACAGTTTACTGTTGACGAGATGTTCTCATGAATAACATTCAGCGGCTGTTTAAAGACAGTTTACTGTTGACGAGATGTTCTCATAATTAACTTTCAGCGGCTGTTTAAAGACAGTTTACTGTTGACGAGATGTTCTCATGAATAACTTTCAGCGGCTGTTTAAAGACAGTTTACTGTTGACGAGATGTTCTCATGAATAACTTTCAGCGGCTGTTTAAAGACAGTTTACTGTTGACGAGATGTTCTCATAATTAACTTTCAGCGGCTGTTTAAAGACAGTTTACTGTTGACGAGATGTTCTCATGAATAACTTTCAGCGGCTGTTTAAAGACAGTTTACTGTTGACGAGATGTTCTCATAATTAACTTTCAGCGGCTGTTTAAAGGAGTTTTTTCTTCTTGTTTTTATCTGTGTGGACTCAAGCTTTACATTTCTGTTCCCAAAAACTAAGTTTTGTGTAAATATCACTTTTCCTCAATTTTTCACGACAGCCGTGAGCAAAAGTGTCCCTCGCCATGCAGGCATATATTCAACGACATCAAGGGTATCCCACTTTAATTTTGAGGCTTTTTGGGTGGATTTTTTCCTATTAATGGCAGCGACTATTTTTAGCCTTCTTTCGGTTACAAACTTCGAAAGGATTTCAACGTAAGCAACTTGCACACGGGATCTGCTACTTTTTAAAACCTTTTTACGAGTGGGCCAGATATGGGATCTCACTGCACAGAAATGGCTAAACATGGAATCTCACTACACAGGGAGGGCTTGACATCGGATCTCACTACACAGGGTGGACCAGACTTGGGACCTCATTAAACAGACAGGAGGAAAGTTTAAAGCCACCGAATAGTCAACGGATTCCAAGTGAACAATGTCCATCGCCTATAGTGGGATTCGAACTCGGGACTTTCTGGCCTAGAAGTCGATGAGCTACGTCTAGACGAGCTGGGCCCGATGAGCTACCTCTAGACGAGCTGGGCCCGATGAGCTACCTCTAGACGAGCTGGGCCCGATGAGCTACCTCTAGACGAGCTGGGCCCGATGAGCTACCTCTAGACGAGCTGGGCCCGATGAGCTACCTCTAGACGAGCTGCCCCCCCCTCCCCCAATCCGATGAGCTACCTCTAGACGAGCTGCCCCCCCCCTCCCCAATCCGATGAGCTACCTCTAGACGAGCTGGGCCCCCCATCCGATGAGCTACCTCTAGACGAGCAGGCACCCCCATCCGATGAGCTACCTCTAGACGAGCTGGGCCCCCCATCCGATGAGCTACCTCTAGACGAGCTGGGCCCCCCATCCGATGAGCTACCTCTAGACGAGCTGGGCCCCCCATCCGATGAGCTACCTCTAGACGAGCAGGCACCCCCATCCGATGAGCTACCTCTAGACGAGCAGGCACCCCCATCCGATGAGCTACCTCTAGACGAGCAGACACCCCCATCCGGCGAGCTACGTCTAGACGAGCTGGTACCCCCATCCGGCGAGTTACCTCTAGACGAGCTGGGCCCCCCATCCGATGAGCTACCTCTAGACGAGCTGGGCCCCCCATCCGGCGAGCTACGTCTAGACGAGCTGGCACCCCCCCCCCCCCCATCCGATGAGCTACCTCTAGACGAGCAGACACCCCCATCCGGCGAGCTACGTCTAGACGAGCTGGCACCCCGATCCGGCGAGCTACCTCTAGACGAGCTGGCACCCCCCCCCCCCATCCGATGAGCTACCTCTAGACGAGCATGCACCCCCATCCGATGAGCTACCTCTTGACGAGCAGGCACCCCCCCCCCATCCGATGAGCTACCTCTAGACGAGCAGGCACCCCCCCCCCATCCGATGAGCTACCTCAAAACGAGCTAGGCCCCCTATCCGATGAGCTACCTCAAAACGAGCTAGGCCCCCCATCAGATGAGCTACCTCTAAACGAGCTAGGCCCCCTTTCCGATGAGCTACCTCTAGACGAGCAGGCACCCTCTCCATGCCGATGTGCTGCCTTGTAGACCAGCCGACCCACCCCACCCCCCTCCCCACCCAAGCCGATGTGCTACCTCTAGACCAGCCGACCCACAATGCAGACGTAGACCAGCCGACCCACGATGCAGACGTAGATCAGCCGACCCACCATGCCGACGTAGACCAGCCGATCCACCATGCCGACGTAGACCACCATGCCGACGTAGACCACCATGCCGACCTAGAAATGGTTAGTTATGAAGTCAACAACGGAAATGAGAATCAGCAGCGAAGACAAAGTTGAGGAGACACGTTATCACCTTCGCCAGTAGGTACTTGACCACCACATGATATGTCTTCCTTAGTTTCTCCTGTCGTTCACTCAACGACTACTAAATGAGTTAACAACCCTTCATCATACGTGCTTGAATGGGCGTTAATTGGGCGTAGAAACATTGTATTGTGGCTTACAATAACGCCGTGTTGTAATGGCGTCTTTCGGCCCAAAATATCCGATTTCAACGCGACATTTGTGAGTACTGGGTTGACTTTCCTTTTTAATCCCTGCTTGCTGGTCGGACTGGACCGTCTGTCTCCAGGAGCACAGCTGGGAGGTGGAGCTGAGAGAACGTACAGGGACCACCAAAATGCAATCAACAAATAGTTTTACAAATGAACTGAAGAAAGAAATCACCCAATCATGTATATTTATGTTAATAAACTGTAATTGACCAAGACCCTTATCCTTCATCAAGTAATGGTTACAAAAACTTCACGAGGGAGGTATGAAAGAATGAAGGCAATCGGTCGCCAGAGCGATGAACCCGGATGTGTATGTCCGAAAGTTGTATTTACTGTAGTTATGCTGTAACAGCAAGAACACACATTTACTTTCTTTTCAAAGTCATAACACAGAGAGAACACCGATATATTCATCTATCTCGATACAAACTACTTTCTGTCACTCCAAACTCACATTTTCAATTCATCTCTTCTAACAACCTCCTTATCATCTTTTGGCATCAAGATTCATAATAAGTAACAAAAAGTGAAGCACACAAATAAAAACAGCACAGGGACATATTGTCTCTGGTGCCTGCCGTCAATCATTCATTTATCGTGACGTGACAGCTGATATTTGCAAGCCAGATTTGCCTACGTCTGCATGTGCCATTGATTGGCGCACTTTTATGGGTGTCGTTTGTTGAAGGAGGAATTCATCGTCTGGGGTGGGGGGTTGGAGTCAGAGAAGGCGTTGTCAGTGAATAAGGATTAATCAGAGGCGGAAATGGATCCAGAGATTTTTTTTAAAATATGAATTAAATTATCGGAGTCCACGAAATATCATCGCCTTCTTCTTCTTCTTCAACTTCATCTTCTTTCTATTTCTAGTTGTTCACGTATCTTAACTTCATCTTCTTTCTGTTTCTAGTTGTTGACGTAGCTTAGCATCATCTTCTTTCTGTTTCTAGTTGTTCACGTATCTTAACTTCATCTTCTTTCTGTTTCTAGTTGTTCACGTATCTTAGCATCATCTTCTTTCTGTTTCTAGTTGTTCACGTATCTTAGCATCATCTTCTTTCTGTTTCTAGTTGTTCACGTAACTAAGCATCATCTTCTTTCTGTTTCTAGTTGTTCACGTATCTTAGCATCAGCTTCTTTCTGTTTCTAGTTGTTCACGTATCTTAACTTCATCTTCTTTCTGTTTCTAGTTGTTGACGTAGCTTAGCTTCATCTTCTTTCTGTTTCTAGTTGTTCACGTATCTTAACTTCATCTTCTTTCTGTTTCTAGTTGTTCACGTACCTTAGCTTCATCTTCTTTCTGTTTCTAGTTGTTCACGTATCTTAACATCATCTTCTTTCTGTTTCTAGTTGTTCATGTATCTTAGCATCATCTTCTTTCTGTTTCTAGTTGTTCACGTATCTTAGAATCATCTTCTTTCTGTTTCTAGTTGTTCACGTATCTTAGCATCATCTTCTTTCTGTTTCTAGTTGTTCACGTATCTTAACTTCATCTTCTTTCTGTTTCTAGTTGTTGACGTAGCTTAGCTTCATCTTCTTTCTGTTTCTAGTTGATCACGTATCTTAACTTCATCTTCTTTCTGTTTCTAGTTGTTCACGCATCTTAGCATCACCTTCTTTCTGTTTCTAGTTGTTCACGTATCTTAGCATCATCTTCTTTCTGTTTCTAGTTGTTCACGTATCTTAGCATCATCTTCTTTCTGTTTCTAGTTGTTCACGTATCTTAACTTCATCTTCTTTCTGTTTCTAGTTGTTGACGTATCTTAACTTCATCTTCTTTCTGTTTCTAGTTGTTGACGTATCTTAGCTTCATCTTCTTTCTGTTTCTAGTTGTTCACGTATCTTAGCATCATCTTCTTTCTGCTTCTAGTTGTTTACGTATCTTAACTTCATCTTCTTTCTGTTTCTAGTTGTTCACGTATCTTGGCATCATCTTCTTTCTGTTTCTAGT
Organism: Megaustenia siamemsis; assembly: GCA_032433765.1. Classification (NCBI taxonomy): domain Eukaryota; kingdom Metazoa; phylum Mollusca; class Gastropoda; order Stylommatophora; family Ariophantidae; genus Megaustenia; species Megaustenia siamemsis. The sequence goes on along the minus strand of JAVIAB010000025.1, from coordinate 622,855 downwards.
TGTTCACGTATCTTAGCATCATCTTCTTTCTGTTTCTAGTTGTTCACGTATCTTAGCATCATCTTCTTTCTCTTTCTAGTTGTTCACGTATCTTAACTTCATCTTCTTTCTGTTTCTAGTTGTTCACGTATCTTAACTTCATCTTCTTTCTGTTTCTAGTTGTTGACGTATCTTAGCTTCATCTTCTTTCTGTTTCTAGTTGTTCACGTATCTTAGCATCATCTTCTTTCTGTTTCTAGTTGTTCACGAATCTTAGCATCATCTTCTTTCTGTTTCTAGTTGTTCACGTATCTTAACTTCATCTTCTTTCTGTTTCTAGTTGTTGACGTATCTTAGCATCATCTTCTTTCTGTTTCTAGTTGTTCACGTATCTTAACTTCATCTTCTTTCTGTTTCTAGTTGTTGACGTATCTTAGCTTCTACTTCTTTCTGTTTCTAGTTGTTCACGTATCTCATGATGATGATGATGATGATGCGTTCGCCCGATGATTTGAGGTATTCTAACGGATACGAACCGTAGACTTCCTCCTCGTCATCCGCCCTTAAAAGGACGTTAAGTGGACGTAGTTACGTTGTGTTGCAGTTTGCAGTGTAACACTGTGATATCTGCGCCTTTCGGCCCAACACATCCGATTTCAGCCGACGCTGTTTGTGTACCGGGTTCGTCTTCCTACTTCGATCCCTGCTCGCTTGGCCAGACTAGACAGGTTAGTCTGTTTCTAGAGGCACCACGAAGAGGTGTAGCAGGGTCTGGATGGTTCTGGTTCACCGATCCTGGCGCAAGCCATCAGTTATGAGTCACTGACGACTTCCAGCTCTGGTGCTGGGTGGGGCGCGCCTTCGCCTCCGTTCACGTATCTTAACTTCATCTTCTTTCTGTTTCTAGTTGTTCACGTATCTTAGCATCATCTTCTTTCTGTTTCTAGTTGTTCACGTATCTTAGCATCATCTTCTTTCTATTTCTAGTTGTTCACGTATCTTTGCATCATCTTCTTTCAGTTTCTATTTGTTCACGTATCTTAGCATCATCTTCTTTCTGTTTCTAGTTGTTCACGTATCTTAACTTCATCTTCTTTCTGTTTCTAGTTGTTCACGTATCTTAACTTCATCTTTTTTCTGTTTCTAGTTGTTCACGTATCTTAGCTTCATCTTCTTTCTGTTTCTAGTTGTTCACGTATCTTAGCATCATCTTCTTTCTGTTTCTAGTTGTTCACGTATCTTAACTTCATCTTCTTTCTGTTTCTAGTTCTTCATGTATCTTAGCATCATCTTCTTTCTGTTTCTAGTTGTTCACGTATCTTAGCATCATCTTCTTTCTGTTTCTAGTTGTTCACGTATCTTAGCATCATCTTCTTTCTGTTTCTATTTGTTCACGTATCTTAACTTTTTCTTCTTTCTGTTTCTAGTTCTTCATGTATCTTAGCATCATCTTCTTTCTGTTTCTAGTTGTTCACGTATCTTAGCTTCATCTTCTTTCTGTTTCTAGTAGTTCACGTATCTTAGCATCATCTTCTTTCTGTTTCTAGTCTAGTAGTTCACGTATCTTAGCATCATCTTCTTTCTGTTTCTAGTCTAGTAGTTCACGTATCTTAGCATCATCTTCTTTCTGTTTCTAGTCTAGTAGTTCACGTATCTTAGCATCATCTTCTTTCTGTTTCTAGTCTAGTAGTTCACGTATCTTAACATCATCTTCTTTCTGTTTCTAGTTGTTCACGTATCTTAGCACCATCTTCTTTTCTTACTTTTTTTCCATTCTTCTTCATCTTCTTAGAGAGGTTTTGCTGTTTCTTCCTCTTTACCTCTTTTTTCCCTACTTACTTCTTCCATTTCTTTTTTACTTACTTTTTCTCAGTGATTTCCTCTTCCTTTTTTCTTTAGTTTTTCTCCTCCATCTTTGCTTTTCATTTCACTTCGCATTTCTCTTTCGTTTACCCTTTCTACTTTACTTCTAATTTTCTTGTTTGTTTCGCTTTTCTTCCTTTTTTACTTCTCTTTTTAACTTCTTATTCTTCCCCCACTTCATCGTTCTCGTCAGATAACTGGTATTAGGGCGTCACTAACAGTATCTGTCACTTCTTTAACTGGGACTGCTTCACTGGTCTTCTGTGACTGTACATTTCTGAGAGTCAAAACAATTCAAAACTAAGAGAAAATCCGCTGAGGAGACAACAATGATTGGTGATTGGATCGTTACCTCGACCCGGAGCTTGAATCGTGTAAGTGCATTAGTTCAGCAATTCTTCTCCATTCAATTCTCATTTGCCTTACAGCGTCGAGAGATATAATTGGCGGTCTTTTGATCTTCTGTTGACCGCTCCTGCTGTTATATTTCCTCATCGTCGTCATCATTGAGTGCCGTTTCCGCATCGACCGTTGGCTACCATGGAGCGCCATTCCGCTCTGTCTCTTGCTTTGATAGTGCAGGTTGTCATAGGTTGACATGTCCATCTCCACATCGACGGTTGGCTACCATGGAGCGCCATTCCGCTCTGTCTCTTGCTTTGATAGTGCAGGTTGTCATAGGTTGACATGTCCATCTCCACATCGACGGTTGGCTACCATGGAGCGCCATTCCGCTCTGTCTCTTGCTTTGATAGTGCAGGTTGTCATAGGTTGACATGTCCATCTCCACATCGACGGTTGGCTACCATGGAGCGCCATTCCGCTCTGTCTCTTGCTTTGATAGTGCAGGTTGTCATAGGTTGACATGTCCATCTCCACATCGACGGTTGGCTACCATGGAGCGCCATTCCGCTCTGTCTCTTGCTTTGATAGTGCAGGTTGTCATAGGTTGACATGTCCATCTCCACATCGACGGTTGGCTACCATGGAGCGCCATTCCGCTCTGTCTCTTGCTTTGATAGTGCAGGTTGTCATAGGTTGACATGTCCATCTCCACATCGACGGTTGGCTACCATGGAGCGCCATTCCGCTCTGTCTCTTGCTTTGATAGTGCAGGTTGTCATAGGTTGACATGTCCATCTCCACATCGACGGTTGGCTACCATGGAGCGCCATTCCGCTCTGTCTCTTGCTTTGATAGTGCAGGTTGTCATAGGTTGACATGTCCATCTCCACATCGACGGTTGGCTACCATGGAGCGCCATTCCGCTCTGTCTCTTGCTTTGATAGTGCAGGTTGTCATAGGTTGACATGTCCATCTCCACATCGACGGTTGGCTACCATGGAGCGCCATTCCGCTCTGTCTCTTGCTTTGATAGTGCAGGTTGTCATAGGTTGACATGTCCATCTCCACATCGACGGTTGGCTACCATGGAGCGCCATTCCGCTCTGTCTCTTGCTTTGATAGTGCAGGTTGTCATAGGTTGACATGTCCATCTCCACATCGACGGTTGGCTACCATGGAGCGCCATTCCGCTCTGTCTCTTGCTTTGATAGTGCAGGTTGTCATAGGTTGACATGTCCATCTTTTGCTGTTAATCATCATTGTTAGTCTTGCTCTGCCTCTGCCCTTTTTATATTTCTTGGTGTTTCTAACATTCCATCAAACCATCTTTTGCCCTTCTGTTGGCCTCTCCTGCTGTTATGTTTCCTAGTGTTTCTAATATTCCAACAATCCATCTTTTGCTCTTCTGTTGACCTCTCCTGCTGTTATATTTCCTAGTGTTTCTAATATTCCAACAATCCATCTTTTGCTCTTCTGTTGACCTCTCCTGCTGTTATACTTCCTAGTGTTTCTAATATTCCAACAATCCATCTTTTGATCTTCTGTTGACCTCTCCTGCTGTTATATTTCCTAGTGTTTCTAATATTCCAACAATCCATCTTTTGCTCTTCTGTTGACCTCTCCTGCTGTTATATTTCCTAGTGTTTCTAATATTCCAACAATCCATCTTTTGATCTTCTGTTGACCTCTCCTGCTGTTATATTTCCTAGTGTTTCTAATATTCCAACAATCCATCTTTTGATCTTCTGTTGACCGTTCCTGCTGTTATGTTTCCTAGTGTTTCTAATATTCCATCAATCCATCGTTTGCTCTTCTGTTGGCCTCTCCTGTTGTTATGTTTCCTAGTGTTTCTAATAATTCATCAATCCATCTTTTGCCCTTCTGTTGGCCTCTCCTGCTGTTATGTTTCCTAGTGTTTCTAATATTTCATCAATCCATATTTTGATCTTCTGTTGACCGTTCCTGCTGTTATGTTTCCTAGTGTTTCTAATATTCCATCAATCCATCGTTTGCTCTTTTGTTGGTCTCTCTTGCTGTTATGTTTCCTAGTGTTTCTAATATTCCATCAATCCATCGTTTGCTTTTTTGTTGGTCTCACTTGCTGTTATGTTTCCTAGTGTTTCTAATATTCCATCAATCCATCGTTTGCTCTTTTGTTGGTCTCACTTGCTGTTATGTTTCCTAGTGTTTCTAATATTCCATCAATTCATCGCTTGCTCTTTTGTTGGTCTCTCTTGCTGTTATGTTTCCTAGTGTTTCTAATGTTTAATTAATCTCCCATGAGTCTTGTGTTCTCGCCACGTTTATTGAAAGCACGCCGTGATGTTTTTGAGTCTTTCTGTCCCATCACGTCACCAAACCATTTTGTATGTTCTTTATTTGACAAAATTGTTAATGAAAGTATGCGCAAGTACGTTTTCTTAATTCACTTTGTCTTCATGCTTGTGCCACGTGTATTATCTTCATGCTGTAACATGAGTATTGTCTTCATGCTGTACCAAGAGTATTATCTTCATGCTGTACCACGAGTATTGTCTTCATGCTGTACCACGAGTATTATCTTCATGCTTGTACCATGAGTATTGTCTTCATGCTGTACCACGAGTATTGTCTTCATGCTGTACCACGAGTATTGTCTTCATGCTGTACCACGAGTATTGTCTTCATGCTGTACCACGAGTATTGTCTTCATGCTGTACCACGACTGTTGTCTTCATGCTGTACCACGAGTGTTGTCTTCATGCTGTACCACGAGTGTTGTCTTCATGCTGTACCACGAGTGTTGTCTTCATGCTGTACCACGAGTGTTGTCTTCATGCTTGTGCCATGAGTATTGTCTTCATGCTGTACCACGAGTGTTGTCTTCATGCTGTACCACGAGTGTTGTCTTCATGCTGTACCACGAGTTTTGTCTTCATGCTGTACCACGAGTGTTGTCTTCATGCTGTACCACGAGTATTGTCTTCATGCTTATACCATGAGTATTGTCTTCATGCTTATACCATGAGTATTGTCTTCATGCTTGTACCATGAGTATTATCTTCATGCTGTACCACGAGTGTTGTCTTCATGCTGTACCACGAGTGTTGTCTTCATGCTGTACCATGAGTATTGTCTTCATGCTTATACCATGAGTATTGTCTTCATGCTGTACCACGAGTATTATCTTCATGCTTATACCATGAGTATTTTCTTCATGCTGTACCACGAGTATTATCTTCATGTTTGTACCATGTGTATTAACTTCATGCTGTACCATGAGTATTATCTTCATGCTTGTACCATGTGTATTATCTTCATACTTGTACCATGTGTATTATCTTCATACTTGTACCATGTGTATTATCTTCATGCTTGTACCGTGTGTATTATCTTCATACTTGTACCATGTGTATTATCTTCATGTTTGTACCATGTGTATTATCTTCATGTTTGTACCATGTGTATTAACTTCATGCTTGTACCGTGTGTATTAACTTCATGCTTGTACCGTGTGTATTATCTTCATGCTGGTACCGTGTGTATTAACTTCATGTTTGTACCATGTGTATTATCTTCATGCTTGTACCATGTGTATTATCTTCATGCTTGTACCATGTGTATTATCTTCATGCTTGTACCATGTGTATTATCTTCATGCTGTACCATGTGTATTATCTTCATGCTGTACCATGTGTATTAACTTCATGCTGTACCATGTGTATTAACTTCATGCTGTACCATGTGTATTAACTTCATGCTTGTACCGTGTGTATTATCTTCATACTGTACCATGTGTATTAACTTCATGCTGTACCATGTGTATTAACTTCATGCTGTATCATGTGTATTAACTTCATGCTGTACCATGTGTATTAACTTCATGCTGTACCATGTGTATTAACTTCATGCTTGTACCATGTGTATTAACTTCATGCTTGTACCGTGTGTATTATCTTCATACTTGTACCGTGTGTATTATCTTCATCCTTGTACCGTGTGTATTAACTTCATGTTTGTACCATGTGTATTATCTTCATGCTGTACCGTGTGTATTAACTTCATGTTTGTACCATGTGTATTATCTTCATGCTTGTACCGTGTGTATTATCTTCATGCTGTACCATGTGTATTAACTTCATGCTTGTACCGTGTGTATTATCTTCATGCTTGTACCATGTGTATTAACTTCATGCTGTACCATGTGTATTATCTTCATGCTTGTACCATGTGTATTATCTTCATGCTGTACCATGTGTATTATCTTCATGCTTGTACCGTGTGTATTATCTTCATGCTGTACCATGTGTATTATCTTCATGCTTGTACCATGTGTATTATCTTCATGCTGTACCATGTGTATTATCTTCATGCTTGTACCATGTGTATTATCTTCATGCTGTACCGTGTGTATTATCTTCATGCTGTACCATGTGTATTAACTTCATGCTGTACCATGTGTATTAACTTCATGCTTGTACCATGTGTATTATCTTCATGCTTGTACCATGTGTATTATCTTCATGCTGTACCGTGTGTATTAACTTCATGCTTGTACCGTGTGTATTATCTTCAAACTTGTACCGTGTGTATTAACTTCATGTTTGTACCATGTGTATTATCTTCATGCTTGTACCATGTGTATTATCTTCATGCTTGTACCATGTGTATTATCTTCATGCTTGTACCGTGTGTATTATCTTCATGCTTGTACCGTGTGTATTATCTTCATGTTTGTACCATGTGTATTAACTTCATGCTTGTACCGTGTGTATTAACTTCATGTTTGTACCATGTGTATTATCTTCATGCTTGTACCGTGTGTATTAACTTCATGTTTGTACCATGTGTATTATCTTCATGCTTGTACCGTGTGTATTAACTTCATGCTTGTACCATGTGTATTAACTTCATGCTTGTACCGTGTGTATTATCTTCATGCTTGTACCATGTGTATTATCTTTATGCTTGTTCCATGTGTATTATCTTCATGCTTGTTCCGTGTGTATTATCTTCATGCTTGTACCGTGTGTATTATCTTCATGCTTGTACCATGTGTATTATCTTCATGCTTGTTCCGTGTGTATTATCTTCATGCTTCTTCCGTGTGTATTATCTTCATGCATTTTTCCGTGTGTATTATCTTCATGCTTGCACCATGAGTATTATCTTCATGTTTGTACCATGTGTATTATCTTCATGCTTGTTCCATGTGTATTATCTTCATGTTTGTACCATGTGTATTAACTTCATGCTTGTTCCATGAGTATTATCTTCATGTTTGTACCATGAGTATTATCTTCATGTTTGTACCATGTGTATTATCTTCATGCTTGTTCCATGAGTATTATCTTCATGTTTGTACCATGAGTATTATCTTCATGTTTGTACCATGTGTATTATCTTCATGCTTGTACCATGTGTATTATCTCCATGCTTGTACCATGAGTATTATCTTCATGTTTGTACCATGAGTATTATCTTCATGTTTGTACCATGTGTATTATCTTCATGCTTGTACCATGAGTATTATCTTCATGTTTGTACCATGTGTATTATCTTCATCCTTGTACCATGAGTATTATCTTCATGCTTGTACCATGTGTATTATCTTCATGCTTGTTCCGTGTGTATTATCTTCATGCTTGTTCCGTGTGTATTATCTTCATGCTTGTACCATGAGTATTATCTTCATGTTTGTACCATGTGTATTATCTTCATGCTTGTACCATGTGTATTATCTTCATGCTTGTACCGTGTGTAGTATCTTCATGCTTGTACCATGTGTATTATCTTCATGTTTGTACCATGTGTATTATCTTCATGCTTGTACCATGTGTATTATCTTCATGCTTGTACCGTGTGTATGATCTTCATGTTTGTACCATGTGTATTATCTTCATGTTTGTACCATGTGTATTATCTTCATGTTTGTACCATGTGTATTATCTTCATGCTTGTACCGTGTGTATTATCTTCATGCTTGTACCATGTGTATTAACTTCATGTTTGTACCGTGTGTATTATCTTCATACTTGTACCATGTGTATTATCTTCATGCTTGTACCATGTGTATTATCTTCATGCTGTACCATGTGTATTATCTTCATGCTTGTACCATGTGTATTATCTTCATGCTTGTACCATGTGTATTATCTTCATGCTTGTACCATGTGTATTATCTTCATGCTTGTACCATGTGTATTATCTTCATGCTGTACCATGTGTATTAACTTCATGTTTGTACCGTGTGTATTATCTTCATGCTTGTACCATGTGTATTAACTTCATGTTTGTACCGTGTGTATTATCTTCATGCTTGTACCATGTGTATTATCTTCATGTTTGTACCGTGTGTATTATCTTCATGCTTGTACCATGTGTATTATCTTCATGTTTGTACCATGTGTATTAACTTCATGTTTGTACCGTGTGTATTATCTTCATGCTTGTACCATGTGTATTATCTTCATGCTGTACCATGTGTATTATCTTCATGCTGTACCATGTGTATTAACTTCATGCTGTACCATGTGTATTAACTTCATGCTGTACCATGTGTATTAACTTCATGCTTGTACCGTGTGTATTATCTTCATACTGTACCATGTGTATTAACTTCATGCTGTACCTTTTTTATTAATTTCATGCTGTACCATGTGTATTATCTTCATGCTGTACCATGTGTATTAACTTCATGCTGTACCATGTGTATTAACTTCATGCTGTACCATGTGTATTAACTTCATGCTTGTACCGTGTGTATTATCTTCATACTGTACCATGTGTATTAACTTCATGCTGTACCATGTGTATTAACTTCATGCTGTATCATGTGTATTAACTTCATGCTGTACCATGTGTATTAACTTCATGCTGTACCATGTGTATTAACTTCATGCTTGTACCATGTGTATTAACTTCATGCTTGTACCGTGTGTATTATCTTCATGCTTGTACCATGTGTATTATCTTCATGCTGTACCATGTGTATTAACTTCATGTTTGTACCGTGTGTATTATCTTCATGCTTGTACCATGTGTATTAACTTCATGTTTGTACCGTGTGTATTATCTTCATGCTTGTACCATGTGTATTATCTTCATGTTTGTACCGTGTGTATTACCTTCATGCTTGTACCATGTGTATTATCTTCATGTTTGTACCATGTGTATTAACTTCATGTTTGTACCGTGTGTATTATCTTCATGCTTGTACCATGTGTATTATCTTCATGCTTGTACCATGTGTATTATCTTCATGCTGTACCATGTGTATTAACTTCATGCTGTACCATGTGTATTAACTTCATGCTGTACCATGTGTATTAACTTCATGCTTGTACCGTGTGTATTATCTTCATACTGTACCATGTGTATTAACTTCATGCTGTACCATGTGTATTAACTTCATGCTGTACCATGTGTATTATCTTCATGCTGTACCATGTGTATTAACTTCATGCTGTACCATGTGTATTAACTTCATGCTGTACCATGTGTATTAACTTCATGCTTGTACCGTGTGTATTATCTTCATACTGTACCATGTGTATTAACTTCATGCTGTACCATGTGTATTAACTTCATGCTGTACCATGTGTATTATCTTCATGCTGTACCATGTGTATTAACTTCATGCTGTACCATGTGTATTAACTTCATGCTGTACCATGTGTATTAACTTCATGCTTGTACCGTGTGTATTATCTTCATACTGTACCGTGTGTATTATCTTCATGTTTGTACCATGTGTATTAACTTCATGCTTGTACCGTGTGTATTAACTTCATGTTTGTACCATGTGTATTATCTTCATGCTTGTACCGTGTGTATTAACTTCATGTTTGTACCATGTGTATTATCTTCATGTTTGTACCGTGTGTATTAACTTCATGCTTGTACCGTGTGTATTAACTTCATGCTTGTACCGTGTGTATTATCTTCATGCTTGTACCATGTGTATTATCTTTATGCTTGTTCCGTGTGTATTATCTTCATGCTTGTTCCGTGTGTATTATCTTCATGCTTGTTCCGTGTGTATTATCTTCATGCTTGTACCGTGTGTATTATCTTCATGCTTGTACCATGTGTATTATCTTCATGCTTGTTCCGTGTGTATTATCTTCATGCTTGTTCCGTGTGTATTATCTTCATGCTTGTTCCGTGTGTATTATCTTCATGCTTGTACCATGAGTATTATCTTCATGTTTGTACCATGTGTATTATCTTCATGCTTGTTCCATGAGTATTATCTTCATGTTTGTACCATGTGTATTAACTTCATGCTTGTTCCATGAGTATTATCTTCATGTTTGTACCATGAGTATTATCTTCATGTTTGTACCATGTGTATTATCTTCATGCTTGTTCCATGAGTATTATCTTCATGTTTGTACCATGAGTATTATCTTCATGTTTGTACCATGTGTATTATCTTCATGCTTGTACCATGTGTATTATCTTCATGCTTGTACCATGAGTATTATCTTCATGTTTGTTCCATGAGTATTATCTTCATGTTTGTACCATGTGTATTATCTTCATGCTTGTACCATGAGTATTATCTTCATGTTTGTACCATGTGTATTATCTTCATGCTTGTGCCATGAGTATTATCTTCATGCTTGTACCATGTGTATTATCTTCATGCTTGTTCCGTGTGTATTATCTTCATGCTTGTTCCGTGTGTATTATCTTCATGCTTGTACCATTAGTATTATCTTCATGTTTGTACCATGTGTATTATCTTCATGCTTGTACCATGTGTATTATCTTCATGCTTGTACCGTGTGTATTATCTTCATGCTTGTACCATGTGTATTATCTTCATGTTTGTACCATGTGTATTATCTTCATGCTTGTACCATGTGTATTATCTTTATGCTTGTACCGTGTGTATTATCTTCATGTTTGTACCATGTGTATTATCTTCATGTTTGTACCATGTGTATTATCTTCATGTTTGTACCATGTGTATTATCTTCATGCTTGTACCGTGTGTATTATCTTCATGCTTGTACCATGTGTATTAACTTCATGTTTGTACCGTGTGTATTATCTTCATACTTGTACCATGTGTATTATCTTCATGCTTGTACCATGTGTATTATCTTCATGCTTGTACCATGTGTATTATCTTCATGCTTGTACCATGTGTATTATCTTCATGCTTGTACCATGTGTATTATCTTCATGCTTGTACCATGTGTATTATCTTCATGCTTGTACCATGTGTATTATCTTCATGCTGTACCATGTGTATTAACTTCATGTTTGTACCGTGTGTATTATCTTCATGCTTGTACCATGTGTATTAACTTCATGTTTGTACCGTGTGTATTATCTTCATGCTTGTACCATGTGTATTATCTTCATGTTTGTACCGTGTGTATTATCTTCATGCTTGTACCATGTGTATTATCTTCATGCTTGTACCATGTGTATTATCTTCATACTTGTACCATGTGTATTAACTTCATGTTTGTACCATGTGTATTATCTTCATGCTTGTACCATGTGTATTATCTTCATGTTTGTACCATGTGTATTAACTTCATGTTTGTACCATGTGTATTATCTTCATGCTTGTACCATGTGTATTATCTTCATGCTTGTACCATGTGTATTATCTTCATGTTTGTACCATGTGTATTAACTTCATGTTTGTACCATGTGTAGTAACTTCATGCTTGTACCATGTGTATTATCTTCATGCTTGTACCATGTGTATTATCTTCATGCTTGCACCATGTGTATTATCTTCATGCTGTACCATGTGTATTATCTTCATGCTTGTACCATGTGTATTAACTTCATGCTTGTACCATGTGTATTATCTTCATGCTTGTACCATGTGTATTAACTTCATGCTTGTACCATGTGTATTGTCTTCATGCTGTACCATGTGTATTATCTTCATGCTTGTACCATGTGTATTAACTTCATGCTTGTACCATGTGTATTAACTTCATGCTTGTACCATGTGTATTATCTTCATGCTGTACCATGTGTATTAACTTCATGCTTGTACCATGTGTATTATCTTCATGCTGTACCATGTGTATTAACTTCATGCTTGTACCATGTGTATTATCTTCATGCTGTACCATGTGTATTATCTTCATGCTGTACCATGTGTATTATCTTCATGCTGTACCATGTGTATTATCTTCATGCTGTACCATGTGTATTATCTTCATGCTGTACCATGTGTATTATCTTCATGCTGTACCATGTGTATTATCTTCATGTTTGTACCATGTGTATTATCTTCATGTTTGTACCATGTGTATTATCTTCATGCTGTACCATGTGTATTATCTTCATGCTGTACCATGTGTATTATCTTCATGCTTGTACCATGTGTATTATCTTCATGCTTGTACCATGTGTATTATCTTCATGCTTGTACCATGTGTATTATCTTCATGCTTGTACCATGTGTATTATCTTCATACTTGTACCATGTGTATTATCTTCATGCTGTACCATGTGTATTATCTTCATGTTTGTACCATGTGTATTATCTTCATGTTTGTACCATGTGTATTATCTTCATGTTTGTACCATGTGTATTATCTTCATGCTTGTACCATGTGTATTATCTTCATGCTGTACCATGTGTATTATCTTCATGCTGTACCATGTGTATTATCTTCATGCTGTACCATGTGTATTATCTTCATGCTGTACCATGTGTATTATCTTCATGCTTGTACCATGTGTATTATCTTCATGCTTGTACCATGTGTATTATCTTCATGCTGTACCATGTGTATTATCTTCATGTTTGTACCATGTGTATTATCTTCATGCTTGTACCATGTGTATTATCTTCATGCTTGTACCATGTGTATTATCTTCATGTTTGTACCATGTGTATTATCTTCATGTTTGTACCATGTGTATTATCTTCATGTTTGTACCATGAGTATTATCTTCATGATTGTACCATGTGTATTATCTTCATGATTGTACCATGTGTATTATCTTCATGCTTGTACCATGAGTATTATCTTCATACTTGTACCATGTGTATTATCTTCATGCTTGTACCATGTGTATTATCTTCATGTTTGTACCATGAGTATTATCTTCATGATTGTACCATGTGTATTATCTTCATGATTGTACCATGTGTATTATCTTCATGCTTGTACCATGAGTATTATCTTCATGATTGTACCATGTGTATTATCTTCATGATTGTACCATGTGTATTATCTTCATGCTTGTACCATGTGTATTATCTTCATGCTTCTATTCTTACTCACTCACTCTATCTCTCTCTCTCTCTCTCTCTCTATCTATCTATCTATCTCTCTGCCTTATCCTGACTCAATGGCTCCTTTTGTACGTGGTGCCCTATAGTTGTGTGGTTCACTATATTTGTGTGGTGCCCTATAGTTGTGTGGTGCCCTATAGTTGTTGTATCGCGCCGTATAGTTGTACGGTGCCCTATAGTTGTGTGGTGCCCTATAGTTGTATGGTGCCCTATAGTTGTGTGGTGCTATATTTTTGTGTGGTCCCCTTTTAGTTATATGGTGCCCTATCGTTGTGTGGTGCCCTATAGTTGTGTGGTGCTCTATAGTTGTTGTATCGTGCCGTATAGTTGTACGGTGCCCTATAGTTGTGTAGTGCCCTATAGTTGTATGGTGCCCTATAGTTATGTGGAGTTCTATAGTTGTGTGATGTGCTATAGTTTTTGTGTCGTGTACTATAACTGTGTGGTGCCCTATAGTTGTATCGTGCCCTATAGTTGTGTGGTGCCACACAATGGTTAAACACACAATGAACACACTTCTCTTCATGTCACATAATGAATATACTTCGCTTCATGTTACACAATTAACACACATCTCTTTATATCACACATTGAGAACACTTCTCTTCATGTCACACTATGAACACACTTCTCTTCATGTCACACGATGAACATACTTCTTTTCATGTCACACAATAAACACACTTCTCTTCATGTCACACAGTGAACACACTTCTCTTCCTATAACATAATGAGAACACTTCTGTTCATGTCACATTTTGAACACACTTCTCTTCATGTCCCACAGTGAACACACTTCTCTTCATGTCACACAATGAAAACACTTCTCTTCATGTCATTCAATGAATACACTTTTATTCTAGTTACATAGTTACATACTCAGTGAACACACTTATCTTCATGTCACACAGTGAACACACTTCTCTTCATGTCACACAATTAACACACTTCTCTTCATGTCATTCAATGAACACACTTTTATTCTAGATACATACACAGTGTACACACTTCTCTTCATCTCACACAGTGAATACACTTATCTTCAGGTCACACGATGAACACACTTCTCATCATGACACACAGTGTACACACTTCTCTTCATCTCACACAGTGAGCATACTTCTCTTCGTGTCATACAATGAACACACTTCTTTTTATTTCACACAGTGAACACACTTCTCTTCATCTCAACAAGTGTGCACACTTCTCTTTGTGTCACAAAGTGAACACACTTCTCTTTTATGTCACACAGTGAATACATTTCTCTTCATGTCACACAATGAACACACTTTTCTTCATTTCACTCAGTGAACACACTTCTCTTCATGTCACACAGTGAACTCACTTCTCTTCATGTCACTCAATGAACACATATCTATTCTATTTACACACACAATGAACACACTTATCTTTATTTCACGCGATGAACACACTTTTCATCATGTCACAGAGTGTACACTCTTCTCTTCATCTCACACAGTGAATACACTTCTCTTCGTGTTATACTATGCAGACTTCTCTTCATATCACACAATGAACACACTTCTCTTCATGTCACACAATTAACACACTTCTCTTTACATCACACAATGAGAATACTTCTCTTCATATCACACTATGAACACACTTCTCTTCATGTCACACAGTGAAAATACTTCACTTGATATCAGACAATAAAACACTTCTCTTCATGTCACACTAAGAACACATTTCTCTTCATGTCACACAGTGAACACACTTCTTTTCATATCACACAATGAGAACAATTCTATTCATGTCACACAATGAATACACTTCTCTTCATGTTACACAATGAATACACTTCGCTTCATGTCACACTATGAATACACTTCGCTTCATGTTACACAATGAATACACTTCGCTTCATGTTACACAATGAATACACTTCGCTTCATGTCACACTATGAATACACTTCGCTTCATGTTACACAATGAATACACTTCGCTTCATGTCACACAATGAATACACTTCGCTTCATGTCACACAATGAATACACTTCGCTTCATGTCACAAAATGAATACACTTCGCTTCATGTTACACAATGAATACACTTCGCTTCATGTTACACAATGAAGACACTTCGCTTCATGTTACACAATTAACACACATCTCTTTATATCACACATTGAGAACACTTCTCTTCATGTCACACAATTAATACACTTAACTTCATATCACACAATGAGAACACTTCTCTTCATGTCACACTATGAACACACTTCTCATCATGTCACACGATGAACATACTTCTTTTCATGTCACACAATTAACACAATTCTCTTTATATCACACAGTGAGAACACTCCTCTTCATGTCACACTATGAACACACTTCTCTTCATGTCACACAGTGAACACACTTCTCTTCCTATCACATAATGAGAACACTTCTCACCATGTCACACAGTGAATACACTTCTCTTCAGATCACAAAATGAGAACACTTCTGTTCATGTCACACAGTGAACACACTTATCTTCAGGTCACACTATGAACACACTTCTTCTCATGTCCCACAGTGTACACACTTCTCTTCATGTCACACAGTGGACACACTTCTCTTCATGTCACACAGTGAACACACTTCTCTTCATGTCACACAGTGAACACACATCTCTTCATGTCACTCAATGAACACACGTCTATTCTATTTACACACACGATTAACACACTTTTCATCATGTCACACAGTGCACACTTTTCTCTTCATCTCACACAGTGAATACACTTCTCTTCGTGTTACACTATGCATACTTCTCTTCATATCACACAATGAACACACTTCTCTTCATGTCACACAACTAACACACTTCTCTTTATATCACACAGTGAGAACACTTCTCTTCTAAGAATGTAAGAACAGCAGAGATTTTTGTTGATGTAAGAACAGCAGAGATTATTGTTGATGTAAGAACAACAGAGATTATTGTTGATGTGAGAACAGTAGAGATTATTGTTGATGTAAGAACAGTAGAGATTATTGTTGATGTAAGAACAGTAGAGATTATTGTTGATGTAAGAACAGTAGAGATTATTGTTGATGTAAAACAGTAGAGATTATTGTTGATGTAAGAACAGTAGAGATTATTGTTGATGTAAAAACAGCAGACATTATTGTTGATGTAAGAGCAGCAGAGATTATTGTTGATGTAAGAACAGTAGAGATTATTGTTGATGTAAAAACATTAGAGATTATTGTTGATGTAAGAACAGTAGAGATTATTGTTGATGTAAAAACATTAGAGATTATTGTTGATGTAAGAACAGTAGAGATTATTGTTGATGTAAAAACAGCAGAGATTATTGTTGATGTAAGAGCAGCAGAGATTATTGTTGATGTAAGAGCAGCAGAGATTATTGTTGATGTAAGAGCAACAGAGATTATTGTTGATGTAAGAGCAGCAGAGATTATTATTGATGTAAGAGCGGCAGAGATTATTGTTGATGTAAGAGCAACAGAGATTATTGTTGATGTAAGAACAACAGAGATTATTGTTGATGTAAGAACAACAGGGATTTTTGTTGATGCAAGAACAACAGAGATTATTGTTGATGTAAGAACAACAGAGATTATTGTTGATGTAAGAACAACAGAGATTATTGTTGATGTAAGAACAACAGAGATTATTGTTGATGTAAGAACAACAGAGATTATTGTTGATGTAAGAACAACAGAGATTATTGTTGATGTAAGAACAACAGAGATTATTGTTGATGTAAGAGCAACAGAGATTATTGTTGATGTAAGAGCAGCAGAGATTATTGTTGATGTAAGAGCAACAGAGATTATTGTTGATGTAAGAGCAGCAGAGATTATTATTGATGTAAGAGCGGCAGAGATTATTGTTGATGTAAGAGCAACAGAGATTATTGTTGATGTAAGAACAACAGAGATTATTGTTGATGTAAGAACAACAGGGATTTTTGTTGATGCAAGAACAACAGAGATTATTGTTGATGTAAGAACAACAGAGATTATTGTTGATGTAAGAACAACAGAGATTATTGTTGATGTAAGAACAACAGAGATTATTGTTGATGTAAGAACAACAGAGATTATTGTTGATGTAAGAACAACAGAGATTATTGTTGATGTAAGAACAACAGAGATTATTGTTGATGTAAGAGCAACAGAGATTATTGTTGATGTATGAGCAACAGAGATTTTTGTTGATGTAAGAGCAACAGAGATTGTTGTTGATGTAAGTGCAACAGAGATTGTTGTTGATGTAAAAGCAACAGAGATTATTGTTATGTAAGAACAACAGAGATTATTGTTATGTAAGAACAACAGGGATTTTTGCTGATGTAAGAACAACAGAGATTATTGTTGATGTAAGAACAACAGAGATTATTGTTGATGTAAGAACAACAGAGATTATTGTTGATGTAAGAACAACAGAGATTATTGTTGATGTAAGAGCAACAGAGATTATTGTTGATGTATGAGCAACAGAGATTGTTGTTGATGTAAGAGCAACAGAGATTGTTGTTGATGTAAGTGCAACAGAGATTGTTGTTGATGTAAAAGCAACAGAGATTATTGTTGATGTAAGAACAACAGAGATTATTGTTGATGTAAGAACAACAGAGATTATTGTTGATGTAAGAACAACAGAAATTTTTGTTGATGTAAGAACAACAGAGATTATTGTTGATGTAAGAACAACAGAGATTTTTGTTGCTATAGCAACAGCAAAAGCTATTGTTGCAAGATGGCTTCTGTTTCCCAAAAAAACGAAGTGATCAGAGAGAAATCTTATAAGAATTAAAAAGGGAAGCATTTCAGAAAATGATGGGAAATAATACAGGAAGTTGAGAAACAATCAGTGAGAGACGGAGCGAGAGAGAGGGAGAGAGAGGGAGAGAGAGGGAGAGAGAGGGAGAGAGAGAAAGAGATTTTTTAAGATGACTTGCGATCGAAGGAAATGGACAATTTTGTATTCTGTCATTTCTTTCTTTCTTTCTTTCTTTCTTTCTTTCTTTCTTTCTTTCTTTCTTTATCTATTTCTTTCTTTCTTTCTGTCTTTTATTTTGTTTGTTTATTTCTTTCTTTCCTGTTTTCCTTTTTCCTTCTTTCATTAATGCTATCTATGTGTACTATCTTCCTATCAACTGTTTTCTCCATTCTGTTCATTCTCTCAACCAATGTCTTTCTCTCTCCAACCTCAAGTTTTGCCTCTTTCTCTCTTTCTCGCCTTTTCTCGTTCTGTCTTCTTGTAGATTCTTGTTTTCTTATCATTTTTCCATCCACAATCCAACATTTCATTTTTATTTCTTCTTTCTACCGTTCTCTCATTTCTTTTCCCTCTCTTAACCTTCCTTAAATCTTCCTTTTCCCTCTCCCAGTTATTACATTCATCACGCATTTTATTCCGCACCACCACTTTCCCACTATCACATTCTTTCTCACTCTCTCACACTCTCACTCTCATATTCTCTCACACTCTCACTCTCATATTCTATCACACTCATATTCTCTCACACTCTCACTGTCACATTCGTTCTCACTCTCTCAATCTCTCACACTCTCACTCTCATATTCTCTTACACTCTCACTCTCATATTCTCTCACACGCTCACTCTCATATTCTCTCACACTCTCACTGTCACATTCTTTCTCACTCTCTCAATCTCTCACACTCTCACTCTCATATTCTCTCACACTCTCACTCTCACATTCTTTCTCACTCTCTCACACTCTCACTCTCATATTTTCTCACACTCTCACTCTCACATTCTCTCACACTCTCACTCTCACATTCTCTTATTCTCTCACACTCTCACTCTCACACTTACTCTCTCACACTATCACACTTTCACACTCTCCCACTCTCATTCTCTCACACTCACTCTCTCACTCTCTCACACTCTCACTCTCACCCTCTCCCAGTCTCACTCTCTCACACTCTCACACTCACTCTCTGACACTCTCACTCTCTCACTCTTACACTTTCACACTCTCATACTCTCACACTCACACATTCTCAATCTCTCACACTCTCATACTCTCACATTCTTTCTCACACTCTCACTCTTACATTCTCTTATTCTCTCACACTGTCACTCTCTCACCCTCTCACTCTCACACTTTCCCACTCACTCTATCATACTCTCACTCTCACACTTTCACACTCTCATACTCTCTGACTCTCTCACTCACTCTTTCACTCTCACACTCTCCCACTCTCACTCTCTCACTCTCACACTTTCACACTCTCATACTCTCTTACTCTCACACTCACTCTCTCACACTCACACTCACACTCTCTCACTCTCATACTCTCACTCTCACATTCTCTCCCTCTCTTTTACTCTCTCTCACTATCTGTCTCTTCACATTTTTTCTTTCTCCAGCCTTTTCATTATCCCTCCATCATCTCCTTCTTTCACTCCACTCTCCTCCCGCAATGATACGATCAACCAATCAGAAAGGAGTATCTCTCCTCCAGTCCCAACAAGCGGAAGTGATGTTGACACTGCCAGACTGTAAATACTGCCATTCATTTCTTCTTGATGGAGATTCCGAGAATCGATACATGCAATCTCGCCGACAACAAAATATTCTCTTCTTGGATGTGTGCTCCTCATCTTCACCACTACGCAATTTTTAAATTCATATTCATCCGAGTTCTTCGCTTCATTTCCGGGCCGCCATCTTAAGGAGATTGGAAACGTCTTGTCCAGATGCCAAGGAGTCCACATCCGTCTATGACGTCACATATTTTAATTTTTATCGTAACGATCAGGTGCTGAGAAATCAGAAATGTTCAACCATTCAGTTGTATCCATACTTATCTATTCTTGTCCTGCAAAACCCTTCATTCTAATTCGGCAACTATACTTTGATTATGTTTTATATTTTTGTTATATTCTATTTTTTTTCAATTCCAAAAATAAATAGCTCAACAATTGCCAATCAAACGTATATCCCTTATTTTATCTATTGATTATTTGTTTCTACAAACTTGAACTCGTATTCAAATTGGTATCTTTTTGTAACAATACATTAAACATTAAATGTAACAATACATTAAACATTAAATGTAACAATACATTAAACATTAAATGTAACAATACATTAAACATTAAATGTAACAACACATTAAACACTAAATGTAACAACACATTAAACATTAAATGTAACAATACATTAAACATTAAATGTAACAATGCATTAAACATTAAATGTAACAATACATTAAACATTAAATGTAACAACACATTAAACATTAAATGTAACAATACATTAAACATTAAATGTAACAATACATTAACATTAAATGTAACAACACATTAAACAGTAAATGTAACAATACATTAAACATTAAATGTAACAATACATTAAACATTAAATGTAACAATACATTAAACATTAAATGTAACAATACATTAAACATTAAATGTAACAATACATTCAGACTTTTACGTTTATATTTTTGTCATCTTAATGTGTACAAAGAGAGCTCATTTCCAATATTAGTAAAAAAAAAAAAAAAATCATTTTTTTAGTCACGTAATGAGAAAGGAACTGATGGAATATATTGTAACAACTGGGAAAATCGAGGGACTAAGAGATAGAGGTAAGCAAAGAGAAAAGATACCAGACAGCTTAAGAGAATGGCTTGGCAGAAAGTCAACAACATAAATGATAAATAACTGTCGAGATCGAAAGTTGTGGAGAGACATGATCACCTACGCCAGCAGGCATGGCACTTGATGATGATGAATCACCGACTCTGTATTCGATGCTGTTATTGTAATTAAGTTGCGACCTCACATGACAGGACAGGACAGCACATGACAGCACAGGCCAGCTCCTGGAGGAGATCATCGTGCATGGGCCCAACTTGCTGCCAACTTTAGGGGGCTACCGATGTTAGAGAGAAGCATGGCTCCATACACAAGTGTTTCTCTTGAACGGGGGATAGGGTGGTCTAGATGTAACACGTCGGCCTTAGGACAACAAGTTTCTCGGTTCGATCTCGGCACCGGAGTGGAATTTTTTATTTTGGCTCCGAGGCTCTACCGTCCACTAGTTTCTACATATGACGTCCAGATGTCTAGTCCTCTCTGCGTAGTGAAGTCCGATATCTAGTCCTCTCTGTGTAATGAGATCCAATGTCTAGTTCACTCTGTATTGTGAGGTCCGTTGTCTAGTTCTCTCTGTGTTGTGAGGTCCGTTGTCTAGTCCTCTCTGTGTTGTGAGGTCCGTTGTCTAGTCCTCTCTGTGGTGTGAGGCCCATTGTCTAGTCCTCTCTGTGTTGTCAGGTCCGTTGTCTAGTCCTCTCTGTGTTGTGAGGTCCGTTGTCTAGTTCTCTCTGTGTAAACAGATGTTTATTGCAGGATTACAATCCTGTCTACAACCTAAGAACATACTTTACAGGTTAGCAACACTTTCAACTCCCTAAGAACATACTTTACAGGTTAGCAACACTTTCAACTCCATAAGAACATACTTTACAGGTTAGCAATACTTTGAACTCCCTAAGAACATACTTTACAGGTTAGCAACACTTTCAACTCCCTATAAACATACTTTACAGGTTAGCAACACTTTCAACTCCCTAAAAACATACTTTACAGGTTAGCAACACTTTCAAATCCCTATAAACATACTTTACAGGTTAGCAACACTTTCAACTCCATAAGAACATACTTTACATGTTAGCAACACTTTCAACTCCCTAAGAACATACTTTACAGGTTAGCAACACTTTCAACTCCCTAAGAACATACTTTACAGGTTAGCAACACTTTCAACTCCATAAGAACATACTTTACAGGTTAGCAACACTTTCAACTCCCTAAGAACATACTTTACAGGTTAGCAACACTTTCAACTCCCTAAAAACATACTTTACAGGTTAGCAACACTTTCAACTCCCTAAGAACATACTTTACAGGTTAGCAACACTTTCAACTCCCTAAAAACATACTTTACAGGTTAGCAACACTTTCAACTCCCTAAGAACATACTTTACAGGTTAGCAACACTTTCAACTCCCTAAAAACATACTTTACAGGTTAGCAACACTTTGAACTCCCTAAAAACATACTTTACAGGTTAGCAACACTTTGAACTCCCTAAAAACATACCCTAGATACCCAAATTAACATTTCAGAAAATTAAAAACGACTTATGCAACAAGTCTATGTCAATAGAAGTAAGAAAGTCAGTTCATCGGTGTTATAAATAACCAATTCTGACCTATGGAAGCGAATAAAGAACAGTAGACAAACAAATGAAAAGACGATTAAAGGCCACAAAGATGGGATTTCTCAGAAGAATGTTGAAAGTTCCCTGGACAACTAAAAAGACCAACGAGGAAATTCTCAGAGGACAACACAAATTGGGAGCTCCTAAAAAACATCAAAAAGAAACAATCAACATGTTTCGGGCACATCATGAGAAGAGGAAAGTTGGAAAACTTGGTTACAACTGGAAAAATACAGGGCAAGAGAGATCGCGGACGACAACGAGATAATATACTAGATATCTTGGTGTCAAGGCATGGAAAACAGTCGACAACAGGAATGATACAATCAATTGTGAAAATTACGAATGTCACATCAGTTTTAATCACCTGCAACAATGTCACATCAGTTTTAATCACCTGCAACAATGTCACATCAGTTTTAATCACCTGCAACAATGTCACATCAGTTTTAATCACCTGCAACAATGTCACATCAGTTTTAATCACCTGCAACAATGTCACATCAGTTTTAATCACCTGCAACAATGTCACATCAGTTTTAATCACCTGCAACAATGTCATATCGGTTCTAAGTGTCAACCTGCAACAATGTCACATCAGTTCTAAGTGTCAACCTGCAACAATGTCACATCAGTTCTAAGTGTCAACCTGCAACAATGTCATATCGGTTCTAAGTGTCAACCTGCAACAATGTAACATCATTTCTAATTAGTATCAACCTGCAACAATGTCACATCAGTTCTAAGTGTCAACCTGCAACAATGTCACATCAGTTCTAAGTGTCAACCGGCAACAATGTGGCATCAGTTCTAAGTGTCAACCTGCAACAATGTCACATCAATTCTAATTAGTATCAACCTGCAACAATGTCAAATCAGTTCTAATTAGTATCAACCTGCAACAATGTCACATCAGTTCTAATTAGTATCAACCTGCAACAATGTCACATCAGTTCTAATTAGTATCAACCTGCAACAATGTCACATCAGTTCTAATTAGTATCAACCTGCAACAATGTCACATCAGTTCTAAGTATCAACCTGCAACAATGTCACATCAGTTCTAAGTGTCAACCTGCAACAATGTCACATCAATTCTAAGTGTCAACCTGCAACAATGTCACATCAGTTCTAATTAGTATCAACCTGCAACAATGTCACATCAGTTCTAATTAGTATCAACCTGCAACAATGTCACATCAGGTCTAATTAGTATCAACCTGCAACAATGTCACATCAGTTCTAAGTATCAACCTGCAACAATGTCACAACAGTTCTAAGTGTCAACCTGCAAAATTGTCACATCAGTTCTAATTAGTATCAACCTGCAACAATGTCACATCAGTTCTAATTAGTATCAACCTGCAACAATGTCACATCAGTTCTAATTAGTATCAATCTGCAACAATGTCACATCAGTTCTAAGTATCAACCTGCGACAATGTCACATCAGTTCTAAGTGTCAACCTGCAATAATGTCACATCAGTTCTAAGTGTCAAACTGCAACAATGTCACATCAGTTCTAATTAGTATCAACCTACAACAATGTCACATCAGTTCTAATTAGTATCAATCTGCAACAATGTCACATCTGTTCTAATTGGTATCAACCTGCAACAATGTCACATCAGTTCTAATTAGTATCAACCTGCAACAATGTCAAATCAGTTCTAATTAGTATCAACCTGCAACAATGTCACATCAGTTCTAATTAGTATCAACCTGCAACAATGTCACATCAGTTCTAATTAGTATCAACCTGCAACAGTGTCACATCAGTTCTAATTAGTATCAACCTGCAACAATGTCACATCAGTTCTAAGTATCAACCTGCAACAATGTCACATCAGTTCTAAGTGTCAACCTGCAACAATGTCACATCAATTCTAAGTGTCAACCTGCAACAATGTCACATCAGTTCTAATTAGTATCAACCTGCAACAATGTCACATCAGTTCTAATTAGTATCAACCTGCAACAATGTCACATCAGTTCTAATTAGTATCAACCTGCAACAATGTCACATCAGTTCTAAGTATCAACCTGCAACAATGTCACAACAGTTCTAAGTGTCAACCTGCAAAATTGTCACATCAGTTCTAATTAGTATCAACCTGCATCAATGTCACATCAGTTCTAATTAGTATCAACCTGCAACAATGTCACATCAGTTCTAATTAGTATCAATCTGCAACAATGTCACATCAGTTCTAAGTATCAACCTGCGACAATGTCACATCAGTTCTAAGTGTCAACCTGCAACAATGTCACATCAGTTCTAAGTGTCAAACTGCAACAATGTCACATCAGTTCTAATTAGTATCAACCTACAACAATGTCACATCAGTTCTAATTAGTATCAATCTGCAACAATGTCACATCAGTTCTAATTGGTATCAACCTGCAACAATGTCACATCAGTTCTAATTAGTATCAATCTGCAACAATTTCACATCAGTTCTAATTAGTATCAACCTCCAACAATGTCACATCAGTTCTAATTAGTATCAACCTGCATCAATGTCACATCAGTTCTAATTAGTATCAACCTGCAACAATGTCACATCAGTTCTAATTAGTATCAATCTGCAACAATGTCACATCAGTTCTAATTAGTATCAACCTCCAACAATGTCACATCAGTTCTAATTAGTATCAACCTGCATCAATGTCACATCAGTTCTAAGTGTCAACCTGCAACAATGTCACATCAGTTCTAATTAGTATCAACCTGCAACAATGTCACATCAGTTCTAAGTGTCAACCTGCAACAATGTCACATCAGTTCTAAGTGTCAAACTGTAACAATGTCACATCAGTTCTAAGTGTCAACCTGCAACAATGTCACATCAGTTCTAAGTGTCAAACTGCATTAATGTCACATCAGTTCTAAGTGTCAAATTGCAACAATGTCACATCAGTCTAAGTGCCAACCCACCCTTCAACGAAGCCTTTGGTGAAGATGAAATTAGCGTCTGATCAAGATTATTGAAGTACTATACTTGTATCAAAGTGAAATGAAGTACAAACTTTGTATCAAAGTGACAGGAAGTATAAACCTTGTATCAAAGTGACATGAAGTACAAACCTTGCATCAAAGTTACATGAAGAAGAAATATTGTATCAAAGATACATGAAGTACAAACCTATACATCAAAGTGAAATGAAGTACAAACCTTTGAATCAAATTGACATGAAGTACAAACCTTGTATCAAAGTGACATGAAGTTCACACGTTGTATCAAAGTGACAGGAAGTACAAACCATGTTTCAACGTGACATGAAGTAAAAACCTTGTATCAAAGTGACAAGAAGTACAAACCTTGTATCAAAGTGACATGAAGCACAAAATTGTATCAAAGTGACATGAAGTACAAACATTGTATCAAAGTGACATGAAGTACAAACATTGAATCAAAGATACATGAAGTACAAACCTTTACATCAAAGTGACATGATGTACAAAACTTGTATCAAATTGACATGAAGTACAAACTTTGTATCAAAGTGACATGAAGCACAAAATTGTATCAAAGTGTAATGAAGTACAAACCTTGCATCAAAGTGACATGAAGTACAAATATTGTATCAAAGATACATGAAGTACAAACCTTTGAATCAAATTGACATGAAGTTCACACGTTGTATCAAAGTGACACGAATTACAAACCTTGCAAAAAGTGACATGAAGTACAAAACTTGTATCTCATTCAAATGAAGTACAAACCTTTGAATCAAAGTGACATGATGTACAAAAGTTGTATCAACGTGACATGATGTATAAACTTCGAATCAAAGTGACATGAAATTCAGACGTTGTATCAAAGTGACAGGAAGTACAAACCTTGTTTCAACGTGACATGAAGTACAAATCTTGTATCAAAGTGACAGGAAGTACACAACTTGTATCAAAGTGACATGAAACAAAAACCTTGTAGCAAAGTGACAGGAAGTATAAAACTTGTATCAATGTGACATGAAGTACAAAAATTTGTACCAACGTCACTTGATGTACAAACTTTGTATCAAAGTGACATGAAGTTCACACGTTGTATCAAAGTGACATGAAGTAAAAATCTTGTATCAAAGTGACAAGAAGTACAAACCTTGTATCAAATAGACATGAAGTACAATATTGTATCAAAGTGACATGAAGTACAAACATTGTATCAAAGTGACATGAAGTACAAACATTGAATCAAATATACATGAAGTACAAACCTTGTATCAAAGTGACATGATGTACAAAAGTTGTATCAAATTGACATGAAGTACAAACCTTGTATCAAAGTGACATGAAGCACAAAATTGTATCAAAGTGACATGAAGTACCAAACTTGCATCAAAGTGACATGAAGTACAAATATTGTATCAAAAATACATGAAGTACAAACCTTTGAATCAAAGTGACATGATGTACAAAACTTGTATCAAATTGACATGAAGAACAAACCTTGTATCAAAGTGACATGAAGTTCACATGTTGTATCATAGTGACACGAATTACAAACCTTGTATCAAAGTGACATGAAGTACAAACCTTGTTTCTAAGTAACATGAAGTACAAACCTTGTATCAAAGTGACATGAAGTACAAACCTTGTATCAAAGTGACATGAAGTACAAGTCTTGTATCAAAGTGACAAGAAGTACTAACATTGTATCAAAGTGACATGAAGTAAAAACCTTGTATCAAACATACAGGAAGTACACACCTTGTATCAAAGTGACAGGAAGTACAAACCTTGTATCAAAGTGACATGAAGTACAAACCTTGTTTCAAAGTGACAGGAAGTACAAACCTTTTACCAAAGTGACATGAAGTACAAAACTTGTATCAACGTGACATCATGTACAAACATTGTATCAACGTGACATGATGTACAAACCTTGTATCAAAGTGACATGAAGTGCACATGTTGTATCAACGTGACATGAAGTACATACGTATCAACGTGACATGATGTACAAACCTTG
This sequence comes from Megaustenia siamemsis, assembly GCA_032433765.1. NCBI lineage: Eukaryota > Metazoa > Mollusca > Gastropoda > Stylommatophora > Ariophantidae > Megaustenia > Megaustenia siamemsis. Next base: position 595,183 of record JAVIAB010000025.1, on the reverse strand, counting down.
TATCAATGTGACACGAAGTACACACGTTGTATCAACGTTACATGAAGTTCAAACCTTGTATAAACGTGACAAGAAGTACAAACCTTGTATAAACGTGACAAGAAGTACAAACCTTGTATCAACGTGACAAGAAGTAGGCTTCATATAATCAATGTATTTCTTATCAGCGTTGACTACCATCATCAATGTTATACTACGACATCATCAGTGTTATAATACGACATCATCAATGGTATACTACGATTTCATCAATGTTACACTCTAACATCATCAATGTTATATTACGATATCATCAATGTTATACTACGACTTCATCAATGTTATACTACGACATCATCAATGTTATACTACGATATTATCAATGTTATGCTACAACATAATTAATGTTATACTGCGATATTATCAATGTTATACTACAACATCATCAATGTTATATTACGATATTATCAATGTTATACTACAACATCATCAATGTTATACTACGATATTATCAATGTTATACAACGATATCGTCAATGTTATATTACGATATCATCAATGTTATACTACGATATCATTAATGTTATACTATGACATCATCAATTTTATACTATGATATCATCAATGTTATATTACGATATCATCAATGTTATACTACAACATCATCAATGTTATACTACGACATCATCAATGTTATACTACGATATTATCAAAGTTATACTACAACATCATCAATGTTATACTACGATATTATCAAAGATATACTACGATATTATCAATGTTATACTACGATATTATCAATGTTATACTACAACATCATCAATGTTATACTACAACATAATCAATGTTTACTACGATATTATCAATGTTATGCTACGATATTATCAATGTTATACTACGACATCATCAATGTTATACTACAACTTCATCAATGTTATACTACAACATCATCAATGTTATACTACGATATTATCAAAGTTATATACTACGATATTATGAAAGTTATACTACAACATCATCAATGTTATACTACGATATTATCAATGTTATACTACAACATCGTCAATGTTCTATTACAACATCATCAATGTTATACTACGACATCATTAATGTTATACTAGAAACATCAATGTTACACTACGACATCATCAATGTTATACTACGAAATTTTCAATGTTATACTACGATATCATCAATGTTATACTACGACATCATCAATGTTATACTACAACATCGTCAATGTTATACTACAACATCATCAATGGTATACTACATTATCATCAATGTTATACTACGAGATCATCAATGTTATACTACGACTTCATCAATGTTATACTACGACATCATCAATGTTATACTACGATATGATCAATGTTACACTCGGACATCATCAATGTTATATTACGATATCATCAATGTTATACTACGACTTCATCAATGTTATACTACAACATCATCAATGTTATACTACGATATTATCAATGTTATACCACAACATCATCAATGTTATACTACGATATCATCACTGTTATACTACGATATCATCAATGTTATACTACGACATCATCATCGTTATACTACAACATCATCAATGTTATACTACAACATCAGCAATGTTATACTACGATATCATCAATGTTATACTACGATATTATCAATGTTATACTACGATATCATCAATGTTATACTACAACATCATCAATGTTATACTACGACATCATCAATGTTATACTACGATATCATCAATGTTATACAATATCATTAATGTTATACTACAACATCAGCAATGTTATACTACGATATCATCAACGTTATACTACAACATCATCAATGTTATACTACAACATCATCAATGTTATACTACGATATTATCAATGTTATACCACAACATCATCAATGTTATACTACGACATCATCAATGGTATACTACATCATAAATGTTATACTACGATATTATCAATGTTATACTACATCATCAATGTTATACTACGACATCATCAATGTTATACTACGACATCATCAATGTTATACTACGATATCATCAATGTTATACTACATCATCAATGTTATACTACGATATTATCAATGTTATACTACGATATCATCAATGTTATACTACAACATCATCAATGTTATACTACGACATCATCAATGTTATACTACGATATCATCAATGTTATACTACATCATCAATGTTATACTACGATATTATCAATGTTATACTACGATATCATCAATGTTATACTACAACATCATCAATGTTATACTACGACATCATCAATGTTATACTACGATATTATCAATGTTATACTACATCAACAATGTTATACTACGACATCATCAATGTTGTACTACGATATTTTCAATGTTATACTACGATATCTTCAAATCCGAAAAATTATCAAAAACCAACCCACATTCGTCCGACTATCATCCTAATATCATCCGAATATCATCCTAATATCATCCGAATATCATCCTAATATCATCCGAATATTATCCTCGCCGAACTTTAACATAACCTCCCTGATCCTGGCATCAAATAGTCCAAGACGTAGACAGCGACTTCAAATCCCCTCCTGACTCCTCATTTCTCCTGACTTCTCTCGATTTTTCATGATTTCTCCGGTTCACAATCTTGTCCGCTGAATCCTGGACCGGAAGTCACGGTATCCCAGTTACCGGAAACTGTGAGTTAATTTATACCGGTGATGGAACTAATAGAGCTTTGTAAACATCCGTGCTGACTCTGGAACTTCTGGGGCGTCTACTGGCAGGGCATGTCTATCACGTGTTCTGTCTTTTTTTTTGTTTTTATTTTACAAACTTCCGGTCCCGAGATTTATTTTGTTCTCGACACAATGTTGATCTCTGTTGTTGTAGACAACTATGGGTTGTTGTTTTTCTATGTTGCATGGAACTGCTATTATTGTTTCTATTTTCATATTGTTATTTACAATTATCGGCTGTTGTTTTCTTGCTTGGTTCACATTCGTCATCCGCCCTTAAAGGACGTTACATTTGTATTTGTTGTTGTGCGGTTTGCTGTAGATCTGTGACATTTGAGACTTCCGGCCCAACACATCCGACTTCAACACAGCATTTTAAGTACCAAGCTGCCTTTTCTCTCGATCCCTATTCACTTGGTCAGATTAGACTGTTTAGTCTGTTACTAGGGGCACCGCAAAGAGGTGGAGTAGGGTCTTGATAGTCCTATCAAGCCCTCCGCTCTGAGTCGCTGACAACTTTGTTGCTGCCACGGTTCTCTATCCACTGTTGTTTTCTAATGTTGTACACAACTATGGGTTGTTTTCTAATGTTGTACACAACTATGGGTTGTTTTCTAATGTTGTACACAACTGTGGGTTGTTTTCTAATGTTGTACACAACTGTGGGTTGTTTTCTAATGTTGTACACAACTATGGGTTGTTGTTTTCTAATGTTGTACACAACTCTGAGTTGTTGTTTTCTAATGTTGTACACAACTCTGAGTTGTTGTTTTCTAATGTTGTACACAACTCTGAGTTGTTGTTTTCTAGTGTTGTACACAACTCTGTGTTGTTGTTTTCTAGTGTTGTAGACAACTCTGAGTTGTTGTTTTCTAGTGTTGTAGACAACTATGAGTTGTTGTAGACAACTCTGAGTTGTTGTTTTCTAGTGTTGTAGACAACTATGAGTTGTTGTTTTCTAGTGTTGTAGACAACATCAACAACAACAAGTTGTTTTCTAGTGTTGTAGACAGGATTTTTTTGGCTTCCGGTCGGTGTAATGGCGGACTCAGGGTTGTGTTCTCTGATTCCGTTTCAACTTTCTACATCAATTGGAGTATTTTACACCAGAATCATGTAGTTTGTTTGTGACTTTCACTGACCAGGAGGTCTATTAACCAAGATCTTCGCCGGTGCTACGGAGTTTCGTGCATCTGAGCTTGAAATTCTTTGGAGTATTTTCGTCTAGTGTGTGTTTGTGATCAGTGTTTACGTCGGTCTAAGATGGCCATAGGGCGCTGGGTGTGTAGTCGCTCATCGTCACTTTGTCGCTCCAGTTTCGTCGGCTCGCTGTCCTCATATAATCCGTCACAGTGCGGTTGTTTACAAACAAAGCGGCCTAAATTTAGAGCTAAGCGTGGGCGTCGAAAAAGGCAGGGAAAAAGAGCAGGGCTTCGGAAGAATCGTTGCAAGTCAGAAAGATTAGGCCTCACCAACACCCGAATTTTGTACTGGAATTGCGCCAGTGTCCGCAAGCGTGGAGGCATTTTTGAAAAGCTAATGTTTAGCTGTGATATCTTTGCTATTCAAGAAACAAGACTTTGTGATAAAAAACCTAGATATGCAGGTTTCCAAGCTTTCTTCAACAACGACCACATGGGGCTAGCAATTTTCGTGCGGCAGGGTTTGTCAGCAACAGAAGTAAATGTTTCTCAGTGGAACAGTTCCAAAATTCAACTGTTAGCAGTAAAGGTACAGTCCACGCAGCCTTTCTTGTTTGTCAATGTTTACGCCTGCAATGCTGTAGTGGGTTTTGAGGAATGGCAGTTTCTGAAAGATATTGCAAGTCTAGAAAAAAATACCATTTTCTGTGGCAACTTTAACGCAAAAGGTGCATCCTGGGGCAATACCTCAGCAAATAAACAGGGTAAGGAGCTCGAAGAAGCCATCACTACACTCGATCTCCTATGCATTAATAATGGCAGCAACACCAGAACAGCGACTAGACCAGGTGATGAGGACAGCGCCATCGATTTAGCACTGGTTTCCTCCTATTTCTCGACATCGTGTAAGTGGGGGGTCCTTGGTCATCATGGCAGTGATCACCTCCCTTGTAGCATCTTAATAGCAATGGGCAGATCGAAGCAATGCAGGAGAAAAGTAAAAACTTTTCGTTACAGCTGTGCAGAAGATGATGTCATCAGTAAAGTTCGGCGCGCTAAGAGAAAACATCACAACAAAATAGCTACATATCAACAACCTCCATGGTGGAGCAACGAAGTGCAAAAAGTTTGGCTGGAGAAGAGACAGTCTGTCAGAGAGTGGCAAATAGCCAAAGGAAGTTTGTTTGCGTCTCCTGATCATATTTTGTTTTTAAAAGGGATAGTACAGGAAAAGATTACTTCCTTTCAAGAAGTAGCCATGAAAGCAAAAAGTGATAAATGGGCTGAGTTCTGTGACAGGATAGGTCGTGATAAATCGTTAAAACTGTTCTGGAGGCTGCATAAAAGTATGAACGGTAAAGTGCAGAGTAAAGCAATCCCAGATTTCCAAGATGCTGATTCTATCTGGCATAAAACTGATGAAAGCAAGGGCAAGGCACTGTTGGCTCACTACCTACAGCAGTGCGACCACAAAAATGTAGAGGAAAGAAGAGTTGTGAGAGAACATATTTCTATGCTAGTTGGTGCTGACTTAACAGATAACAGTGATTATGTCTCGGTAGAGGAAGTAAGACTCGCTTTAAAACGATCTAAGAACAGCGCCCCAGGCCCAGATGGGTTAAGATACGCGGATATCAACAACTTATCCGATTTTGACTTAGGTGAACTGGTAAGCATGTATAATGACAGTATCAGGACTGCAATAATCAATGAAGAATGGCTACACAGCTACTTGATATCGCTGCCAAAACCAAGCAAAGACCACATAAAAATTCAGGGCTACCGCATCATAACCATGCAGAATACCATAGGCAAGCTTTTAGAAAAGGTAATTGCAAAGAAACTTTCTTGTTTTTTTGAAAACGCAAACTTGTTTCCATCAACGCTTGGAGGGTATCGTCCGTGTAGAGAGACTTGGTCAAATGCTGCCGTTTTTGCTCAGGATGTTTATGAAGGGTTTCAACGCGGTTTAGAGACATGTGCTGCTGCAATAGATCTGGAGGACGCTTACAACAAAGTACCCTTTAACTTCTTATTCAACCAGCTCATAAATTTAGGCGTCAGTCCCCGCATCCTAAATTGGCTAACAGCGGCACTTTTTCAGCGCAAAGTGGTTTTTCGATCTGGTAGTTGGACGTCTGATATAATTACGATGTATCCCGGGTTACCGCAAGGCTCACCTTTATCTCCCGTACTTTTCAATGCATACACTGTGAAAATCACAAGAGATCGGTTGGAAGGGCCAGGTCGCATTCTTTCTTATGCCGATGACATTTTGGTTTATCGACAGGGAAAAGATCGAAACAAAATAACTGCGGACCTACAATCAGAACTCAGGCGCATACAAAAGTGGTGTGACGAGGCAGGTGCCAACGTGAACCCATCAAAAGCTGAAGTAACTTGGTTCTCACTATATAACAACATCGTTAATATTGATACTCCATCTGTAGAAATGTTTTCAGACACTTTGCCAAGATCTATGACAATGAAATATTTAGGTATTCATTTAGACCGAAGCCTTGCTTTCGTAAAGCACATTGATAACGTGATAGAGAAAGCAAAAAAGGGTCTTGCTGCTATGAAAGTAATGGCCGCTGCAGGCAGTGAACAGCGGCACCTGCATACATTATACCAGGGACTGGTTGTTTCTGTTCTAGAATACGCTTTGGCGATTCAAACTCTCAGCAAACTTCAGTTAGAGAGGCTCGAAAAAATTCAGAACGAGGCTATGCGCATTATTCTTGGCTGCACTAGAGACACGTCATGCAGAGCGTTAAGATACCTACTTGACATTCCAACCATAGAAAGTAGAATCGAGTTGTGTAGAGCACGCGCTTTTCTGAACATTCTTGCTGATGAAAGACATCCTTTAAATTCTGTAGCGCTAGCACCAAAAGGTGATAGACTCGAGCGAGGCCAGTCGTGGATGGGCAGGGCAGAGAAATCCATTCAAAAGGTGTGCATGCTAAATGACTTGCAGCGTGGAGAAGAATGGCGGCAATGGCCAAATGACATTTCTACAATTACTATCAAAGTCTGCATAACACTGAATAAAGAATGTAGAACGATGAATCCCAAGGTCGTAGAGGATAAGATTCAGGCCTTAATCAAAGAAAACGTAACGTCCGGCAATATTATTATCTACACAGATGGTTCGGTTGTACGAAATAAACGATGTTCATGGGCATATACAGCGCAGGTGAAAGGGCAAATGGTGCATGAGGATAGTGGTGCTTTTTCGCAAACAACGAGCAGCATGACAGTGGAGGTTTTAGCAGTCACTAAGGCAATGACATGGCTCGAAACACAGTCTTTCGCAGGAGTATGTTTTCTCAGTGACTCCATGAGTATGCTTAAGAAGGTTGAGGCTGGGTGGAGGCGAAGAGAGTGGTTGAAGTCCCTGCAGCTGTCAACTTTAAAAGAAATCGTCTTCATCTACGTACCTGGCCACTCTGGAGTGCAAGGGAACGAACGAGCTGACAAGCTTGCTGAAAAGGCTAAAATTTCAGATGGCAACGCCATGGACAACGCGGACATTTTACACGCAATCCGCGAGGCGGGAAGAGTAGCAGACTCTCGAGACGACAAGGATTCAAACGCAATGGCGAGACTAACGCATAGTCGTGTAAGGCTTGGCACAGCTAAGAGCGAACATTTTTCAGGACGCCAGAGGTGTATGGTTAACCAACTGCGAACCGGCACGATCAGCCGTCACACACTTGTGAATTTACTCGAAAGGAAATCGGAGCACTTATGGGTATGCCCCTTGTGCAAGGAGGATGATCTTTCGACTAATGACTAATGACTAGTGTTGTAGACAACTATGAGTTGTTGTTTTCTAGTGTTGTAGACAACTATGAGTTGTTGTTTTCTAATGTTGTAGACAACTCTGAGTTGTTGTTTTCTAATGTTGTAGACAACTCTGAGTTGTTGTTTTCTAGTGTTGTAGACAACTATGAGTTGTTGTTTTCTAGTGTTGTACACAACTATGAGTTGTTGTTTTCTAGTGTTGTAGACAACTCTGAGTTGATGTTTTCTAATGTTGTAGACAACTATGAGTTGTTTTTTAATGTTGTAGACAACTATGGGATGTTGTTTTTTAATGTTGTAGACAACTATGAGTTGTTTTTTAATGTTGTAGACAACTATGAGTTGATGTTTTTTAATGTTGTAGACAACTATGAGTTGTTGTTTTCTAATGTTGTACACAACTGTGGGTTGTTTTCTAATGTTGTACACAACTATGGGTTGTTTTCTAATGTTGTACACAACTATGGGTTGTTTTCTAATGTTGTACACAACTGTAGGTTGTTTTCTAATGTTGTACACAACTATGGGTTGTTGTTTTCTAATGTTGTAGACAACTCTGAGTTGTTGTTTTCTAGAGTTGTAGACAACTATGAGTTGTTGTTTTCTAGTGTTGTACACAACTATGAGTTGTTGTTTTCTAGTGTTGTAGACAACTCTGAGTTGATGTTTTCTAATGTTGTAGACAACTATGAGTTGTTTTTTAATGTTGTAGACAACTATGGGATGTTGTTTTTTAATGTTGTAGACAACTATGGGATGTTGTTTTTTAATGTTGTAGACAACTATGAGTTGTTTTTTAATGTTGTAGACAACTATGAGTTGATGTTTTTTAATGTTGTAGACAACTATGGGTTGTTTTCTAATGTTGTACACAACTGTGGGTTGTTTTCTAATGTTGTACACAACTATGGGTTGTTTTCTAATGTTGTACACAACTATGGGTTGTTTTCTAATGTTGTACACAACTGTGGGTTGTTTTCTAATGTTGTACACAACTATGGGTTGTTGTTTTCTAATGTTGTACACAACTCTGAGTTGTTGTTTTCTAGTGTTGTACACAGCTATGAGTTGTTGTTTTCTAGTGTTGTAGACAACTATGGGTTGTTGTTTTATAATGTTGTACACAACTCTGAGTTGTTGTTTTCTAGTGTTGTACACAACTCTGAGTTGTTGTTTTCTAGTGTTGTAGATAACTATGGGTTGTTGTTTTCTAGTGTTGTAGACAACTCTGAGTTGTTGTTTTCTAGTGTTGTAGACAACTATGAGTTGTTGTTTTCTAGTGTTGTAGACAACTATGAGTTGTTGTTTTCTAGTGTTGTAGACAACTATGAGTTGTTGTTTTCTAATGTTGTAGACAACTCTGAGTTGTTATTTTCTAATGTTGTACACAAATCTGAGTTGTTGTTTTCTAGTGTTGTAGACAACTATGAGTTGTTGTTTTCTAGTGTTGTACACAGCTATGAGTTGTTGTTTTCTAGTGTTGTAGACAACTATGAGTTGTTGTTTTCTAATGTTGTAGACAACTATGGGTTGTTGTTTTCTAGTGTTGTAGACAACTCTGAGTTGTTGTTTTCTAATGTTGTACACAACTATGAGTTGTTTTCAAGTGTTGTAGACAACTATGAGTTGTTGTTTTCTAATGTTGTAGACAACTCTGAGTTGTTGTTTTTTAATGTTGTAGACAACTCTGAGTTGTTGTTTTCTAGTGTTGTAGACAACTCTGAGTTGTTGTTTTCTAGTGTTGTAGACAACTATGGGTTGTTTTCTAATGTTGTAGTCAACTATGGGTTTTTATTTCAAAGTTTTTTAAGGGGGGGGGGATCAAGGGAGGGGAGAGTGTCGATCAGAAACGAGGACCCGTTGTAATGAAAGTCAGATGTTTATTTGTACACTTGAAGTGTTTGAAAGTCAGATGTTTATTTGTACACTTGAAGTGTTTGAAAGTCAGATGTTTATTTGTATACTTGAAGTGTTTGAAAGTCAGATGTTTATTTGTACACTTGAAGTGTTTGAGGTAAACAGCAGGTTTTTTCCTCCTTAAATACTTAAGGTCACCTTTGTTTACGTCCTAGTACATGTGGGAGTAAGGGGTAATGAAAGAGCGAAAAGGTAGGCTAGTTGTGCTGTCGTTGAAGACTGTCAGCTAATGGATCATAATGACGTCATTAATACCCTCCGAGATGCAGGAAGCACCAGAACTTCGACAACTATGAGAGCACATCACACCTTCGTATGAAAGAGATGGGAGTTGAGATGGGCACAGCCAGAAACGAGAGACGTATTGAGCGCACAAGTGGACTTATCTACCAACACAGAACTGGGGTCGTCAGTCACTGGGCGCTGCGGGGCGTGTAAAGAAGGGGGTTTGAGAACCTTTGGGCATGTTCGGAGTGCAATGATGATAACTCACAAATGAATTAACTCAACTGAACCAGTCACCGTATTCCCTAGAATAGTAGTGATATTGTTCAAGTAATTCGAGCCAATACCCAAAAAAATATGTTTTAATATCGATGGAGATAAGACCTACTACATCCGTACAATGACATCTACCGACCTAGAAATGTGTATTGGAAGTAGGTAGGCTATTTCAACTATCACCTCCTATGTCAAATGATCAGGTTAAAGGTCAACATCAAAGTTCTGTCTCACGTCCTGGCCTCCTCAAGTTTCGAAGCCACTGTTCCCGGCTGCCTGGTAGATCTAATAAGCTACGGTAGAACTCAATAGATGATGTCACTCCTTAAGTCAAGTTGTATGCAGTAAGATCATGTTGCCCTTGTGGCTAGTGGGAATCTCTACACGATCAAGAGAGAACGGAATAGAGCCACTGTCACAACGGAATAGAGCCACTGTCACAACGGAATAGAGCCACTGTCACAACGGAATAGAGCCACTGTCACAACGGAATAGAGCCACTGTCACAACGGAATAGAGCCACTGTCACAACGGAATAGAGCCACTGTCACAACGGAATAGAGCCACTGTCACAACGGAATAGAGCCACTGTCACAACGGACTAGAGCCACTGTCACAACGAAATAGAGCCACTGTCACAACGGAATAGAGCCACTGTCACAACGGAATAGAGCCACTGTCACAACGGAATAGAGCCACTGTCACAACGGAATAGAGCCACTGTCACCTGGAACGCATGTTGTAAGAGGCGACTAAGAATGGTGGGGTAAAAGCCTTGGTCGTTGCTACTAAATTAGTTCATTTTAGCTGAAGCTATCATCATTGCTTTCGCTAGTGTGTGACATGGGTCTAGGAAGAGACCAAAGCGCTGTGACCAGTAACGCTTGCGTATAATTTATTAATTCAGGCCGTTCAACGGAGCTCGTGCACGTGGGCCCCCTTGGTGATTTCCAATACATTGAGGAGAAGATAGGAGCACTTATGGGTGTGTTTAATGTGCAGTGATGATAATCCTAACTTGACATAACATGGGATTAAGACAACGTTATTTACTGGCATGGTCTTCCAAACATATTGCCTTCACACAATCTCCAACACTTTCATCGAACTCACAACGTTACACACACAAACACACACAATGCTTCCCTCGCGTTTCCCAAAGCATGAGCCATCGGTCGAGTGCTTATAATAACTCACTTCCGAGTTTCTTATTTAAGAGCGTGCAACACGAGTCTTTTGCTTAGCGCTGTTTTCGAAATGAACCCAATAGACAGACGATTTTAGATGGAGGAAATAACATACACGTTATTGATCTGTGGATGTTGAAAGGAATGCAACACGAACCAGCTATACGGTGGGAGTGAGACTATGCGCTAGAAGTCTCTGTTCATAATCCGTTCTATCACGAACTGTCCTTGAGAATCTCACATTTATTATTCAGTTTGAGCGTAACTGTCGCCCTCGAAATGTTGTTTATTTGAAGCTGTCCTTTACATCAACTTCCGTTCGACCTTGAGATATTATTTTATTCTCTTGTATCGACTTCTGCTGATTTTTTTGTTGGCGGACTAACCTTATATCTGTATTCTTGCATCAAGCAAAGTCCACATTTCTATATATTGCTATGTTGTCTCAGGAAAGTATCATTTTTTTCATCTCTACTTTCTACATTTATTTATTTATGTTTTGTTCAACCAATTGGGTATTTATTTTGTTTTTGGAAAGAGATGTTTGTTATCTAATTCTGAAAGCGTCATAGCATATATCTCAACACAGCTCAACACATCTTAACACATCTCAACACATCTCAGTACATCTCAGCACATCTTAGTACATCTAAACACATATCAGTACATCTCAACACATCTTAGTACATCTCAACACATCTCAACAAATATCAGTACATCTCAACACATCTCAGCACATCTCAGCACATCTCAGCACTTCTCACAAGATTTCAGTACATCTCAACACATCTCGGTACATTCCAACACATCTCAACACATATCAACACATCTCAGCAAGTCTCAACACATCTCAACATACCTCAACACATTTCAACACATCTCAACACATTTCAGCACATCTCAACACATCTCAGCACAGCTCAACACATCTCAACACATCTCATCACATCTCAATACATCTCAACACATATCAACACATCTCAGCAAATCTCAACACATTTCAACACATCTCAACACATCTCAGCACATCTCAGCACAGCTCAACATACCTCAACACATCTCAACACACCTCAGCACATCTCAGCACAGCTCAACATACCTCAACACATCTCAACACATCTCAACACATCTCAACAAATCTTAACACATCTCAACACATCTCAACAAATCTCAACACATCTCAATACATATCAACAGATCTCAACACAGCTCAACACATCTCAACACATCTCAATACATATCAACACATCTCAACACATCTCAACACATCTCAACACAGCTCAACACATCTCAACACATCTCAACACATATCAACACATCTCAACACATCTCAACACATCTCAACACAGCTCGATACATCTCAACACATCTCAACACATCTCAACACTTCTCAATACATCTCAACACATCTCAACACATCTCAATACATATCAACACATCTCAACACATCTCAACACAGCTCAACACATCTCAACACATCTCAACACATCTCAACACAGCTCATTCCTTTATCGAGTCAACAAACAATTTACATTTTCATCCTCATCCCCTCACGTTAGAAATTTCAGTTTTTTTGGGTCGATTTTGGTCATTTATTTCACGCTCTCCTTCTCTTCCTCTTTATCATCTTCTTCTACATCTTCTTAAACTTTTTCATCTTCTTCTTCTTCTTCAACTTCTTCTGCTTCTTCATCTTCTGCTTCTTCTTCATCTTCTTCTTCCTCTTCATCTTCCTCTTTTCCTTCATCTTCCATATCTTCTTCTCATTCCTCTGCTTCTTCCTTTAAAACAAAAGACGAATTGTCTGTAGCCTCAGAGCTGTCACGGTAGACTAGACATTCAGAGCTGTCACGGTAGACTAGACATTCTCCTGTCCTTGAACATGGAGATTAGGAAACTAGAGAATCTATTTTGTGTGTTTCTGGGAATTAAATGCAAGACTGGATAACCGGTTCTATTTGTTCCTGGAGGCATATTACAAGACTGGATAACCGGTTCTATTTGTTTCTGGAGGCATATTACAAGACTGGATAACCGGTTCTATTTGTTCCTGGAGGCATATTACAAGACTGGATAACCGGTTCTATTTGTTTCTGGAGGAATATTACAAGACTGGATAACCGGTTCTATTTGTTCCTGGAGGCATATTACAAGACTGGATAACCGGTTCTATTTGTTCCTGGAGGCATATTACAAGAGTGGATAACCGGTTCTATTTGTTTCTGGAGGCATATTACAAGACTGGATAACCGGTTCTAGTTGTTTCTGGAGGAATATTACAAGACTGGATAACCGGTTCTAGTTGTTTCTGGAGGAATATTACAAGACTGGATAACCGGTTCTAGTTGTTTCTGGAGGAATATTACAAGACTGGATAACCGGTTCTATTAGTTTCTGGAGGAATATTACAAGACTGGATAACCGGTTCTATTTGTTCCTGGAGGAATATTACAAGACTGGATAACCGGTTCTATTTGTTCCTGGAGGCATATTACAAGAGTGGATAACCGGTTCTATTTGTTCCTGGAGGCATATTACAAGACTGGATAACCGGTTCTATTTGTTCCTGGAGGCATATTACAAGACTGGATAACCGGTTCTATTTGTTCCTGGAGGCATATTACAAGAGTGGATAACCGGTTCTATTTGTTTCTGGAGGCATATTACAAGACTGGATAACCGGTTCTAGTTGTTTCTGGAGGAATATTACAAGACTTGATAACCGGTTCTATTTGTTTCTGGAGGCATATTACAAGACTGGATAACCGGTTCTAGTTGTTTCTGGAGGAATATTACAAGACTGGATAACCGGTTCTAGTTGTTTCTGGAGGAATATTACAAGACTGGATAACCGGTTCTATTTGTTCCTGGAGGAATATTACAAGACTGGATAACCGGTTCTATTTGTTCCTGGAGGCATATTACAAGAGTGGATAACCGGTTCTATTTGTTCCTGGAGGCATATTACAAGACTGGATAACCGGTTCTATTTGTTCCTGGAGGCATATTACAAGACTTGATAACCGGTTCTCTTTGTTCCTGGAGGCATATTACAAGACTGGATAACCGGTTCTATTTGTTTCTGGAGGAATATTACAAGACTGGATAACCGGTTCTATTAGTTTCTGGAGGAATATTACAAGACTGGATAATCCTTTCTATTTTTTACTGGAGGAATATTACAAGACTGGATAACCGGTTCTATTTGTTTCTGGAGGAATATTATATGACTGGATAATCCGTTCTGTTTGTTACTGGAGGAATATTACAAGACTGGATAACCGGTTCTATTTGTCTCTGTATTTAGATTGCTAGACGAGAATGTGTTCTATATTTTGGGGGGATTAATTGTCAGACTAGAATATTTGTTTTATGTGTTTTTGTGGATTGGTTGAACTGTGAGACTAGAACATTTGTTCTATGTGTTTATGTGGATTGGTTGAACTGTGAGACTAGAACATTTGTTCTCTATGTTTATGTGGATTGGTTGAACTGTGAGACTAGAACATTTGTTCTCTTTGTTTATGTGGATTGGTTGAACTATGAGACTAGAACATTTGTTCTCTATGTTTATGTGGACTGGTTTAATTGTGAGACTAGAACAATCAATACCCAAAGAACACAAATACGGCCCACAAAACCCAGCCTACATGACAAGTTATAGGGAACCGGTGAAGAGCTGACACTGTCCTGTTGGTGACCAGGTTGGTGTCGACACTGTCCTGTTGGTGACCAGGCTGGTGTCGACACTGTCCTGTTGGTGACCAGGCTGGTGTCGACACTGTCCTGTTGGTGACCAGGCTGGTGTTGACACTGTCCTGTTGGTGACCAGGCTGGTGTCGACACTGTTCTGTTGGTGACCAGGTTGGTGTCGACACTGTCCTGTTGGTGACCAGGCTGGTGTCGATACTGTCCTGTTGGTGACCAGGCTGGTGTCGACACTGTTCTGTTGGTGACCAGGCTGGTGTCGACACTGTTCTGTTGGTGACCAGGCTGGTGTCGACACTGTCCTGTTGGTGACCAGGCTGGTGTTGACACTGTCCTGTTGGTGACCAGGCTGGTGTCGACACTGTTCTGTTGGTGACCAGGTTGGTGTCGACACTGTCCTGTTGGTGACCAGGCTGGTGTCGATACTGTCCTGTTGGTGACCAGGCTGGTGTCGACACTGTTCTGTTGGTGACCAGGCTGGTGTCGACACTGTCCTGTTGGTGACCAGGCTGGTGTCGACACTGTCCTGTTGGTGACCAGGCTGGTGTCGACACTGTCCTGTTGGTGACCAGGCTGGTGTCGACACTGTCCTGTTGGTGACCAGGTTGGTGTCGACACAGCAGCAGTTGTTGATCGCTGTACAAGAAGAGGAGGAAGATACATTCTCTCCAAAGCTCTGGTGGCTGTGGGTGTGTGTGGAACTCATCCACAATTCTGGACATTGATATCCACATGCCCCAGATAATGACAGTAGCACTTTTGTCTGAAGTTGCACATCGCTGTTCTATAAATAGATTGTTGCAGAAAAGTCTAGAGACGGCAAACGAAACAAAGAAAGAAAGAGAAATTCTTGTTCGACAATTAGAGATCCTGTATATGAACAAATAACAATTTAAACAAACGCGTTTGTCTTGTATTCTCGTGTCGTCTACAAGCTGTATTCATGTTAATAAATGTAATTAACGTCAAATATATTTCCTAATTCTCGCCCTTTATGAACTGCCCCTTTTGACCAGTTAAACAAGCGTAGACGTCAGTGTTGACAGGCGCTGCTCGACATTTCTCAACCTTCCTTCTCAAGTGCGTCACGCAATGATCAGAAATGTGTATCGTATTCTAACGTATAATCAAAATGTTGAGGCCAACATGGAAGCACTTCAACAGGCCAAACAAACAAATTAGTGAGAACAATGTCATAACAAGGAATAACTGACAAGACTCGATAGGAAATAATTATTTGTTGTAGAGGCTGAAACTATAATTTATTAACAGACCACAGACACTTTCAGCGTAAAAGGATTTTTTTTCAATTTTATTTTGGGATGTTTTTTTAAATGTCAGGAAAGTGACGAATTCTTGTTATTTTTAGAACCGCTGTGTTCTTTGTTTGACAAGTCTAGCAAGGACACAAGGTCACGTTCTATAATGATCGACGTGCTTCTAGATTCACCCAGCCTTAAATGGCTACCGGATCTTTTTCTGGGAAAGTAAAGCGGCGCGGGCGTAATACTGACAATGTCCAACCAAGAATAATATGATGAGGGTCTATACAAAATAAGGAGACTAACACAATATTCCCTAAACGTCACGTGGACAGTAACACAATATTCCCTAAACGCCACGGGAACACTAACACAATATTCCCTAAACGCCACGGGAACACTAACACAATATTCCCTAAACGCCACGGGAACACTAACACAATATTCCCTAAACGCCACGGGAACACTAACACAATATTCCCTAAACGCCACGGGAACACTAACACAATATTCCCTAAACGCCACGGGAACACTAACACAATATTCCCTAAACGCCACGTGAACACTAACACAATATTCCCTAAACGTCACGTGACATGAGAGGGCTCTTTACTTTAAGATTTTTAAATTGTTCATTTATTTCTATTTTTTTAAAGAACGCAAAACTTGGAACACGGCTTAACTTGTAGATCTATCTATCTATCTATCTATCTATCTATCTATCTATCTATCTATCTATCTATCTATCTATCTATCTATCTATCTATCTATCTATCTATCTATCTATCTATCTATCTATCTATCTATCTATCTATCTATCTATCTATCTATCTATCTATCTATCTATCTATCTATCTATCTATCTATCTATCTATCTATCTATCTATCTATCTATCTATCTATCTATCTATCTATCTATCTATCTGTCTATCTATCTATCTATCTATCTATCTATCTATCTATCTATCTATCTATCTATCTATCTATCTATCTATCTATCTATCTGTCTGTCTGTCTGTCTGTCTGTCTGTCTGTCTGTTGCACACCTTGTGTCTAAGTTAAACAGTGTGTGCCTATGTTAAACATATTGTGTCTATGTTAAGCACCGTGTGTCTATGTTAAACATATTGTGTCTATGTTAAACACCGCGTGTCTATGATAAACATAATATGTAAATGTCGATCATTAGGAGATGTGTCCTTGCTACAATCAAGGCTGACATCTCTCTTCTCTTTCTATTCGCCTCTTAGCTGTCATCAAATCTCTCTTCTCTTTCTATTCGCCTCTTAGCTGTCATCAAATCTCTCTTCTCTTTCTATTTGCCTCTTAGCTGCCATCAAATCTCTCTTCTCTTTCTATTTGCCTCTTAGCTGTCATCAAATCTCTCTTCTCTTTCTATTTGCCTCTTAGCTGTCATCAAATCTCTCTTCTTGCCTTTGTCGCTGTTATGTCTCATGTAAAGACAAGAAGTCATATTGTATCAACGCTCTTTGTGTCTCCCTCTTGTTCTGTCAGAAGCATATCCTTCAGAGGAGACTAATTCCTCTCAGAAAAACATGGATAGACCTTTGCGATTTATTCAGTTTGTTTCCATTTTTGTCTCAATTGTTTGTAACCAGTTTCCTATTTGGCAGTACTTGTTTATAATCCTTTCTCCATTTTTGGTTTATTTCTCTTGGAGAGTTCTGTTTGTTAGTTTTTGTGAACGGGAGTCGACTTGATTGTTTTCAAAATAGAAAATTATTTGTCGTTGAATCATTGAGGGGACCTTCTCCTCAATCTCAACATTCATTGTGAATGTGTCAGGTAAGGGAGACAATTTTAGACGTTCACGTTTGCGACAGATTTGGATATGCCGACTTTGGCACATTTCGATCTTATATTGTGATAATTATTGACAGAGAAACAGCTATTGGTAGATGGATGCCTCTTCTGGGTGTAATAGGCTTTTATATTTGTTTCTTCTATGTCCCGTTCTCGTGTCCCGTTTTCATGTCCCGTTCTCATGTCCCGTTAGTAGTAGTAGTGGCTGTGAACCGCACCCTAAAAGTGCACGCACATGCACCGAAAGACAGATTTGGCACCGACTTTGCACGAAACATGCACCAAAACCGTGCAAAAAAAAAAAAAAAAAAAAAAAATTTTCGAATTCGTTATTTTTTTCGAACTTCATTATTTTTTGGGGAAATTTTTTTTTGGGGTTCGTCAGTTTGTCGAAACGGTCTACTGTGTCTGAGAGCTTAACTCAGGTAAATTCAAAAGAGACTCGGTGCTAATCCGCTTATGTAGCGGTGATCGCCTCTCGCGGTGTGTTAGATGAAAATATTTGTGAAAGAGTATTTTAAAAGAGTATATTTGTGAAAGTAAAAATTCAGAATTATTTAAAAAATATGTATTTGTGAAAGTAAACTCAGAATTATTAAAAAATAAAAAATAGAAAAAAAATATAAAAAAAAACAGTCTCCCTTCAGGATTCGAACACGAGGTACTGTACGTGACAGGAGGCGACATGTAAAAAAAAAATGCTGACAAGCAATGACGTTGAAGGTTAGTTTGTCGAACGGTGTACTGTCTGAGAGATTAACGCAGGTAAATTCAAAAGATCGTGACGGCTTATTGTCCGGTGATCGTGCGTCTCTCGCTGTGTGTTAGATGAAAATATTTGTGAAAGAGTATTTTAAAAGAGTATATTTGTGAAAGTAAAAATTCAGAATTAATCAATATTTTAAAAAACTTAAAATGAAGGGAAATTTAAAATATAGGCGATCGCGTAAATGATTGGGTCGCGGATCTCGCACTACATTTTTTTTTTTAGTGCCACCCTCAACACCAGCATCAACCCTTCATGTCCTATCATCATCATACCACACAAAGTTTCAAACCGATTATTATTCGCCGGCGGTGGGCATGTGAGGTGGAGGGGCGGGTAATAGGCAACAGGATGCGACATGTAAAAAAATGCTGACAAGCAATGACGTTGAAGGGGTATTGTTACGAAAAGAAAAATACGACTAGCTCGCGGGCGGGAACGAGTTGGTTGACACAGGTGTGTTATTGTAGTATCGCTAACATCATGTGCCAGGATAGCGGTTCTTGAGGAAAGATTATTGGTCGTGTGTGTTATCGCTACCAACATCAGCATGTGTCGTGTAGTAAGGTGTGCTAATATTAAATAGTGACGCTCGCTCTTTCTCATTCAATGTAAAGCAAAACAAAATTCTATATTTCACAATTTTATTAATACATCATATATATATATATATATATTACTGTCCGGATGCTGATAATTTTAACCGTCTGGGTTTCCTACACAACCGCCCTCCATTTTGACAAAACCTTGATCAAAGCTGGAATAGGTAATCGGTGACTTTGCTGAAACATCCTGGGCATCCACACTGGCTGCCGGAGCTGTCGTCTGATTAACAAGAGTGAGGTCCCCTTGGTTAACAGAAAAGGGCGTGTAGTTGATGTTAGCATAAGCGTTTTCGAGACTGCCTTAACGCCATGTGCCACCCTCAACACCATCATCCCTTCATGTCCTATCATCATCATGTGCCACCCTCAACACCATCATCCCTTCATGTCCTATCATCATCATGTGCCACCCTCAACACCATCATCCATTCATGTCCTATCATCATCATGTGCCACCCTCAACACCATCATCCCTTCATGTCCTATCATCATCATGTGCCACCCTCAACACCATCATCCCTTCATGTCCTATCATCATCATGTGCCACCCTCAACACTAGCATCATGTGCCACCCTCAACACTAGCATCATGTGCCTCAACACTATCATCATGTGCCTCAACACTATCATCATGTGCCACCCTCATCATCAACCTTCATATCATCATCTTGTGCCTCAACATCACCCTTCATGTCCTATCATCATCATGTACCACCCTCAACACCATCATCCCTTCATGTCCTATCATCATCATGTGCCACCCTCAACACCATCATCCCTTCATGTCCTATCATCATCATGTGCCACCCTCAACACCATCATCAGCCCTTCAGGTCCTATCATCAAACCACACAAAGTATCAACCAGCGAAATTCTCTCTCTCTCTCTCTCTCTCTCTCTCTCTGTCTCTCTCACATTCATGGTAAACCAAAACAAAATAAATCACTAAGATTTTACCACCATAACACACAAATTTAGGGTCATATTAAAAAAAGTCGACCTTAAAACCATACAAATCTACTCCCATACTCATAAAAGTTAGACACATCAAACAGATAATTACTTCCAAACTCCAAAAAAGTTAGACCAAATCACGCCTCGATCGTTCTATAACATTGCCTCCAGCGTTCTGTAACATTGCCTCGATCGTTCTTTAACATTACCTCGAGCGTTCTCTAACATTACCTCGATCGTTCTTTAACATTGCCTCCAGCGTTCTCTAACATTCCCTTGCTCGTTCTCTAACATTTTCATTAGTTGGAGTCTTTGTGTTGCCTTCTTAGTGAGATTCTCTACGTGTTTCTTCAGGCTCAATTGTCAGTCTAGTTGTATTCCTAAAAAATCTACTTCCATACTGATACTAGTTAGACACATCGATCAAATAGTTACATCCAAATCGCAAACATTTTACCCCAGAACACAAAAATTTAGGGTCATACTAAAAAAGTCGACCTAAAAATCCCAAAAGCTACTCACATAGTCATACTAGTTAGACACAACGAGCAGGAAGTTATATTCAAGGTCCAAAATATTGGACCAAATCACTAAGATTTTTACCACCATAACACACAAATTTAGGGTCATATTAAAAACGTCGACCTTAAAACCATACAAATCTACTCCCATACTCATAAAAGTTAGACACATCAAACAGATAATTACTTCCAAACTCCAAAAAAGTTAGACCAAATCACGTCTCGATCGTTCTCTAACATTGCCTCGATCGTTCTTTAACATTGCCTCCAGCGTTCTCTAACATTGCCTCGATCGTTCTATAACATTGCCTCCAGCGTTCTGTAACATTGCCTCCAGCGTTCTCTAACATTGCCTCCAGCGTTCTGTAACATTGCCTCCAGCGTTCTGTAACATTGCCTCGATCGTTCTTTAACATTGCCTCCAGCGTTCTCTAACATTCCCTTGCTCGTTCTCTAACATTTTCATTAGTTGGAGTCTTTGTGTTGCCTTCTTAGTGAGATTCTCTACGTGTTTCTTCAGGCACAATTGTCAGTCTAGTTGTATTCCTAAAAAATCTACTTCCATACTGATACTAGTTAGACACATCGATCAGATAGTTACATCCAAATCGCAAACATTTTACCCCAGAACACAAAAATTTAGGGTCATACTCAAAAAGTCGACGTAAAAATCCCAAAAAGCTACTCACATAGTCGTAATAGTTAGACACAACGAATAGGAAGTTATATTCTAGGTCAAAAATGTTAGACCAAATCACAACGAACCACGAACCACGAACCACAACCCCACGAACCATGGACTTAACGAACCATCAACTAACGAACCATGGACTGGACTTAACAAAGACAGCGTCGAGGAGAGATATAATTTGCGGTCTCTTGCTCTTCTGTTCGCCTCTGCTGCTGGTATGTTTCCTAGCGCTTCTAATTGTACATCGACCCATCCTTTTTCGTGGTCGACAGTTGGGTCTGGTGTTCTCACAACATTTTGATGAAGGCTCGTTGTGTTTTTGATCTGTCTGCCCTGTCACCTAGCCAAACTATTTTATCTGTTGTTTCCTTATATATTCTATGATGGGGGCTATTCCTAGCTTTCTTCTCAGTTCTTCATTTCTGAGCTTATCTCTCAGACTGTTTCATGTCATTCGTCTAACACATTTCATCTCTGAGATCACAAAAATTTAGGCACATACTCAAAAAGTCGACCTCAAAACCATAAAAATCTACTCCCACATTCAGCTAAAAGTTACACCAAAACCGCACCAGATTTGCAACGTGCAAAAACATGCACAAGTTTGACACGCGAACCAGTTTGGCACAATGCACCTTCGTAAGGGGCGTAACAATCATAAAAGTGATTATCAAGGGGCGTAACAATTATAAAAGTGATTATCAAAGTAAATTTTTGGTATGGGGATGTCTATTGGTGCATTGTGCCAAACTGGTTCGCGTGTCAAACTTGTGCATGTTTTTGCACGTAGTCTATGGAGGTAGTAGACCACTACTACTAGTCTATGGAGGTAGTAGATCACTACTACTAGTCTATGGAGGTAGTAGACCACTACTACTGGTCTATGGAGGTAGTAGACCACTACTACTAGTCTAGGGAGGTAGTAGACCACTACTACTAGTCTAGAGAGGTGGTAGACCACTACTACTAGTCTAGGGAGGTAGTAGACCACTACTACTAGTCTAGGGAGGTAGTAGACCACTACTACTAGTCTAGAGAGGTGGTAGACCACTACTACTAGTCTAGAGAGGTGGTAGACCACTACTACTAGTCTAGGGAGGTAGTAGACCACTACTACTAGTCTAGGGAGGTAGTAGACCACTACTACTAGTCTATGGAGGTAGTAGACCACTACTACTAGTCTAGGGAGGTAGTAGACCACTACTACTAGTCTAGGGAGGTAGTAGACCACTACTACTAGTCTAGAGAGGTGGTAGACCACTGCTACTAGTCTAGAGAGGTAGTAGACCACTACTACTAGTCTAGAGAGGCGGTAGACCACTGCTACTAGTCTAGAGAGGTAGTAGACCACTACTACTAGTCTAGAGAGGTGGTAGACCACTACTACTAGTCTAGAGAGGCGGTAGACCACTGCTACTAGTCTAGAGAGGTAGTAGACCACTACTACTAGTCTAGAGAGGCGGTAGACCACTGCTACTAGTCTAGAGAGGTAGTAGACCACTACTACTAGTCTAGAGAGGTGGTAGACCACTACTTGATTGCAATTTGTCTGGAGAACGGGAGATATCCGAAGCAGAATGGCAAATACGACAGCAACATTTAAAGACTTGAAAATAAAATTGAAAACCAAACTGACGAAATAAGGAAAGTAAACTTAGAATATTTCAGCTCGAATGTAGCATCTAACTTTACCTGCCAGTTCAAGGAAACAACAAAAGAGATTGAGAAATAAACTAAACGTTTTGGAAGACAAATGCCAAAGAAGAATACTCAGTTTACAGTGAAATTAATTCAAGACTAATATAGAGATAAGAGAAATGGTCATGCAACCATTGATCTCATCTACAATGGAATGAATTCAAGACTAATATAGAGATAAGAGAAATGGTCATGCCACCAAAGATCTCATCTACAATGGAATGAATTCAAGACTAATATAGAGATAAGAGAAATGGCCATGCAACCAATGATCTCATCTACAATGGAATGAATTCAAGACTAATATAGAGATAAGAGAAATGGCCATGCAACCAATGATCTCATCTACAATGGAATGAATTCAAGACTAATATAGAGATAAGAGAAATGGCCATGCAACCAATGATCTCATCTAGAATTAGGAAGAGAAGATGTACATATTTCTAACATGTGCTGAGAAGAGACAACAAGAGAATTCGAAAACAGGCTCATCTATGGGTAACATCAGGATACAGAAAAGGGGGAAGACATAGAAAGATTCTGCAAAAGTACACTGATAAAAGAAGCAAAGTTATCAGGCATAGACACATCTGATAAGATCGAACATCTCGCCTAGAAATGGATCTAAAAAAGCGCAAAGATACCTACACATACACCTACACCAATACCTAAACCTATACCTACACCTACACCTATACCTACATCTATACCTACACCTATACCTACACCTACACCTGTATCTATACCTACACCTACATCTATACCTACACCTGCACCTACATATATACCTACACCAACACCTACACCTATAACTAAACCTACACCTACACCTACACCTATACCTACATCTATACCTGCACATATACCTACACCTATAACTACATCTATACCTATAACTATACCTATACCTACACCTGCATATATACTTACGCCTACACCTATAACTATAACTACACCTACACCTATCCCTACACCTATACCTATACCTATACCTGTACCTACACCTACACCTATACCTACACCTACACCTACAACTATAGCTATACCTACACCTACATATATACTTACACTTACACCTATAACTATACCTACACCTACACATATACCTACACCTATAACTATACCTACACCTATACCTACACCTACACCTACACCTATACCTATACCTACACATACACTTACACCTATACCTATACCTGCAACTACATCTACACCTATACCTGTACCTACACCTATACCTACACCTATACCTACACATACACTTACACCTACACATATACGACGCCAGCGGTGCTGCAACTATCGCCATCTAGATCTATTCAAATGGAAACAACAAAGCGGTCTTCTTGTGGATCCCTCTCTTTTTGCTAACTAATAATATGGAAACATCTAAAATATCCCTTTGATGTTTCTATACCATTGGTTAGGACAAAGAGAAGGATCCCTTTCATGTTTCTATACCATTATTTAGGACAAAGAGAAGGATCCCTTTGATGTTTCTATACCATTAGTTAGGACAAAGAGAAGGATCCCTTTGATGTTTCTATACCATTAGTTAGGACAAAGAGAAGGATCCCTTTGATGTTTCTATACCATTAGTTAGGACAAAGAGAAGGATTTGTATTAAAACAACAATAGGATCCTTCTCTTTGTCCTAACTAATGGTATGGGAAGAAACTAGAAAATCAGGATAGAGGAGTTGGGATTGACGAGAGAATTAAGAAAACCAAACAGAAGATAAGAAAATGTGATGAACATGAAAATGAGAAAAATATGAAGAAGCAGACTTGAAGAAGATGTAGAATGAAAAGAAGAAAAAATGGAGGGGCTAGAAAGAGAAAAAGAAGATTTTTTTTTTAAGTGCAAGAAAATTAATGAGAACATGAAAGAGAAGGAGAGAATTAGGAAGAGAAGAATAAAGATAAGGAGGTCAGGGGGGATAGAAGAGAAAATGATAAGAAAACGAAGAACAGAAAAAGATACGAAAACAATAAAAGGAAAATAATAATACGATGATAAGGACGAATAAGGTAAAATAAAAGATAAGGAAAACACGCTAGCTCTTATATAAACGTCAAACGTATTCTTTACATTACGTTCTCTGTCTCAATCTTGTTCTCTTGCGCCATTTATGTGAGATCACGAACACTTCAAGTCAAACCACAAATAAAACCCTCGCCTGCAGCTCAACTTGGGTCCCAAACGCTGCTCGGGCCGCACACGAGGAATATGTTTGTCCTGAATATAATTTGACAGCCAATCAAAACACATGTTAGTTATTTGACAGCCAATCAAAACACATGTTAGTTTTGCCCACACACAAAACAAAGACCATATAATTTATTAATGAGCTTGTAGGATACATGGATCTACTCTATGTGTTTATATTTCAATTACTTTTGGCCTGGATTCCACTCCTTCTCTTTTCAGTTGTTACCCGTTATGTGGGCGTTGATGTGTTACTGTTGTACGCCAAGTCACGACATCGAGGCCCCCTACACAGGAATCTATCACTGCTGAATACTCGCTCATTTTGCTCTACTCTTTCCAACTTTTTAACGGTCACGGGTTCTTTAACGTGCACAGAGTACACACGGCGCTTCTTTTTGATCAACTATGACCGACAGAGCTAGACATCGACCACCTGGGAAGAAAACCTAACAGGATAAAGCCCCGATGACGTCATCATCATCATGTACCATACCGGTTGGCTTAGGTGATCATGTCCCTCCACAATCTTCTATCTACAGTACATCGTATCAGTTCTGTTGTTGACTGGTTTCCTTTCCATGACACCAAGCTATCCAGTATTTTCTCTCTTTGTCGTCCGCGATCTCTCTTTCCTTTTATTTTACCAGTTGTAATCAAATATTCCAACTTTCCTCTTCTCATGATGTGCCCGAAAAATGTTGATTTTTTCTTTCTGATGTTTTTTAGGAGTTGATCATTTTATAAAATATATTTCATCATCATCGAGTGCCGTCTCCGCAACGAAGGTTGGCTACCATGGAGAGCCATTCTGCTCAGACTCTTGCTTTGATGGTGCAGGTTGTCATAGGCTGATTTGTCCATCTTTTGATGTTACTAGTCCATATTAGTCTTGGTCTGCCTCTGCCTCTTTTACCTTGTATTTTCCCCTCCAGGATTACTTTTAGTAGGCTGTTGTGTCTTTTAACAAGGCCCAAAAAACGCATTTGTCTTGTTCTAATTGTGTTTAGTAGTTCTCTTTTCATTTTTAGTTGTTTTAAGACTTCATCGTTTGTTTTCTTTTCCTTCCATCCAATTCTACCTACTCTTCTATATATCCACATTTCAAAGGCTTCAATTCTCTGCTCTGTTTTCTTGTCTAATGTCCATGTTTCTGCACCATATAGGAATATTGAGAATATGTAACATTTTCCTATTCTTAGTTTTAGCCCTGGTGTTATTTGTTTTGATGTTAGTATGTTCTTCATGACATTAAAATTACTTTTTGCCATACCTATTCTTTTATTTATTTCAGTTGTACATTTTCCATCACTGGTTATAGTATGTCCAAGGTAGTTGTAGTTCTGAACTGTCTCCAGGTCTATTCCTTCAATTTTGATATCCACTTGTGGGTTTGGAGTATTTTCTTTGTTTATGATCACAGTTTTAGTCTTTTTGATATTCATGTCTCTATAGTCCATATTTTTTGCTTGTCATGTTTATTTCATTAAGTAATTGTTGTAGATCTTTAGGATTTTCTGCTAGTAGTACAGTATCGTCAGCATATCTTAGGTTATTGATTATCTTTCCATTAATTTGTAGGCCTGGCATCTCTGTGATGTTTTTAAAGATTTGCTCAGTGTATAGATTGAACAAGCTTGGTGATAGTATGCATCCCTGTCTTACTGCTCTTTTTATATCAATGGGTGTCGAGTTCTCTTTGTTATATTTTATTATTGCTCTTTGCTCCCAGTATAAAAAATATATTTACAAGGATTAAAAGCTGCTAGTATAAAAATTTAGATAAGATAAAGAGAAACTGGGTCTATAGTCCGGCTACGGCTCGAAAGGTCAATAGATAGATAGTTCATGGATATGTTTCTATATATTAGAGAGTGTAGCTTCTGTATATTTTCTTATATATTAGAGAGTGTAGCTCCTGTACATGTTCTTATATATGAGAGAGTGTAGCTCCTGTATATGTTCCTATATATGAGAGAGTGTAGCTTCGGTATATATTGCAATATATGAGAGAGTGTAGCTCATATATATATTCTTATATATGAGAGAGTATAGCTCCTGTATATGTTCCTATATATGAGAGAGTGTAGCTCCTGTATATGTTCCTATATATGAGAGAGTGTAGCTCCTGTATATATTCTTTTATATGAGAGAGTGTAGCTCCTTTATATGTTCCTATATATGAGAGAGTGTAACTCTTGTATATATTCTTTTATATGAGAGAGTTTAGCTCCTGTATATGTTCCTATATATGAGAGAGTTTAGCTCCTGTATATGTTCCTATATATGAGAGAGTGTAGCTCCTGTATATATTTCTATATTTGAAAGAGTGTAGCTCATGTATATATTCCTATATATGAGAGAGTGTAGCTGTGGTATATATTCCTATATATGAGAGAGTGTAGCTGCTGTATATGTTCCTATATATGAGAGAGTGTAGCTCCTGTATATGTTCCTATATATGAGAGAGTGCAACGCCTGTATATATTCCTACAAATGAGAGAATGCAACACCTGTATACATTCCTACATATGAGAGAGTGCAACACCTGTATACATTCCTACATATGAGAGAGTGCAACACCTGTATATATTCCTACATATGAGAGAGTGCAACACCTGTATATATTCCTACATATGAGAGAGTGCAACACCTGTATATATTCCTACATATGAGAGAGTGCAACACCTGTATATCTTCCTACATATGAGAGAGTGCAACACCTGTATATATTCCTACATATGAGAGAGTGCAACACCTGTAAATATTCCTACATATGAGAGAGTGCAACACCTGTATATATTCCTACATATGAGAGAGTGCAACACCTGTATATCTTCCTACATATGAGAGAGTGCAACACCTGTATATATTCCTACATATGAGAGAGTGCAACACCTGTAAATATTCCTACACATCAGAGAGTGCAACACCTGTATATATTGCAATATAGGAGAAGGTTTAGCACCTGTATTTATTCCTATATATGAGAGCGTGTAGTTCAGGATATTTCCCTATATATATATGAGAGTGCCTAATTCACCATCATCAAGTACCGGGCCTACTGGCGTAGGTGATCATGTCTCTCCACAACTTTCGATCTCGGCAGCTATTTATCATTTCTGTTGTTGACCTTCTGCCAAGCCATTCTCTTAAGCTGTCTGTTTTTTTTTCTCTTTGCTTCCCTCTATCTCTTCGTCCCTCAATTTTTCCAGTTGTTACAATATATTCCAGTTGTTCTCTTCTCATTACATGGCGAAAAAATGATGATTGTTTCTTCCTAGTATTGGAAATTTTTGCTTTGACCTCTCTCAGAACATTTTCATTACTCTTCTTAGCTGTCCATGGTATTCTCAACACTCTTCTGTAAAACCACATTTCTACAGACTCCAGTGATTTTCTTGTCTGTTGTCCTATTGTCCATGATTCGCGTCCATATGTTAAGACTGGCTCTACATAACATTTAAGAGCTCTTTTTCTTGTTTCTATTGTCAAAAATGGATTGCATAGTATCTTCCTCATTTTTTTGGAAAGCTGCTTTTGCCTGAGCCATTCTGCATCTCACCTCTTTTGTACATCTTCCGTCTGAGGTTAACAAAGTTTCCAAATATTTAAATTCATTTACCTGTTTTAATATTGTTCCACTTTTCTTTATTTTGCACTGAGGTGATGTCTTTTTCTTTGTTGTTACCATTACCTCTGTCTTTTTGCTATTAAGGCTGAGTCCTTTATTTTTGCTTTCTTTTACTATAATGTCCAACATTTCTGGTAACTCATTTTCACTCTTAGCGATTAAGACTGTATCATCAGCATACCTTAGATTATTTATATTATGACCTCCAATTGTTATTCCAGGCATGCCCCTTATGGATCTTAAAATAATCTCACTATAAATATTAAACAAATCTGGTGACAGCACACAACCTTGTCTAGCACCCTGTTTTATTTGTTGAAACATTCCCAATTTGTTTCCAGTTCTTATGGCCGCTGTTTGTTGCCAGTACATGTTCTTTATTATTCTTAGATCTTGGTCTACGTTTATGCTTTCTAAGATTTTGATTATTTCTTGGTGCTTTACTTTGTCAAATATCTTCCTCCTCTTCTTCCTTTTTGTAGCTCCCAGTGGAGCATAGGTCTTCAACAAACACTTTCCAAGTCGTTCTGTTTTTTGCCATTCTTTTAAGATCATTCCATGTCTTCCCCATCATCTTCATCTCTGCTTCTATCTGTCTTCTTTAAGAATTCCTTGGTCTTCCTCTTTGTCTTTTCCCCTGGGGATTCCAAAAAAAGTGTCTGTTGTGTAATACTCTCAGTTGGCTTCCGTAGTGTGTGTCCTATCCAGCGCCATCGTCTTCGCTGTATATCTTTATCCACTGGTGTTTTGACTGGAACATTTCCATAATTCTATGTTAGTGATTTTGTCCTGCCATTTCCATCCTTTTATTCTGCGTAAGCATCCATTAATGAAAGTCTGTATCTTCGTGATTGTCAATTTTGTTGTCACTGTTTGTGAAGTCTTTTTCGTCTTATTTTTTTACAGTATGGGATAGCCAGTCCCATGCCCAACCCTCCTTTCTCGCCTCTTACGAACATGCCTGGTAGGGTACAGCGCCACTATTCTTTACTCCTCTTTGGGGCCCCGGTAGCGCACGGGCGACTTTGTCAAATGCCTTGGTGTAATCTATGAAACATAGGTATAGATATGTGCCTAGTTACTGTATGACTAAAGCAGCGTGCGTGTGAGTGTATAAAAAGATCGTAGAGAAATACTAGCCACTCTAGAGTGGATCCACCAGGAAGACAACGTGTTAGGTTCAAGCTAAGACCGCACGACCGTCTCCGGACGTTGGATGAGAAGAGTTGCCAAGAATAAGTTTAATTAGTGCATGCCAATTATAGTGTAGTCAAACGCTTGTTCCACGTACCACTTCTGATGATCAGATTACCTCCTAATTCGAAGCTCTATATAAAGAGATACGTATTACATTTTTTTTCTGAAATTATCCAGAGAACTTTACCACACGGCGGTTTGTGGCTGATCCTTTAGTTGAATTGTTCATTCGTGTCTTTCCCAGAATATAAGAAAGACCAACTTCTTGTTGACATCCAAAGTGACCAGTAGAAGCTGAACCTGCACATTGATGTGCTATCTGCCGGAAGTGATCTTTGTCTCATCACACTTAACTACTGAAACAGAATCAACACATAGACGTAGACCTTGACTAAAACATTCACGTTGTTTGTGTCTGGTTTAGAACCCCCTCCCAAACGTTAACAAATTGAGGAATGAGTGGAATGTTCTAGGCTCATGACGTCTTCATCCAGAAACGACAGGGAATTGTCAACTTGGTACTGGAGGACGTACTAGCTTGGGGTTTAGCGGGACGTATTAACTTGGGGTTTAGCAGGACGTACTAAATTGGGGTTTAGCAGGACGTATTAACTTGGGGTTTAGCAGGACGTATTGGCTAGGGGTTTAGCAGGACGTACTAACTTGGGGTTTAGCAGGACGTACTAACTTGGGGTTTAGCAGGACGTATTGGCTAGGGGTTTAGCAGGACGTATTAACTTGGGGTTTAGCAGGACGTATTGGCTAGGGGTTTAGCAGGACGTACTAACTTGGGGTTCTGGAGGACGTATTGGCTTGGGATTTAGCAGGACGTTCTAACTTGGGGTTCTGGAGGACGTATTGGCTTGGGGTTTAGCAGGACGTTCTAACTTGGGGTTCTGGAGGACGTATTGGCTTGGGATTTAGCAGGACGTACTAACTTGGGGTTCTGGAGAACATAATAGTTTGGGGTTTAGCAGGACGTACTAACTTGGGGTTCAGGAGGACGTATTGGCTTGGGGTTTAGCAGGACGTTCTAACTTGGGGTTCTGGAGGACGTATTGGCTTGGGGTTTAGCAGGACGTTCTAACTTGGAGTTCTGGAGGACGTATTGGCTTGGGATTTAGCAGGACGTACTAACTTGGGGTTCTGGAGGACGTATTGGCTTGGGATTTAGCAGGACGTTCTAACTTGGGGTTCTGGAGAATGTACTAGCTTGGGGTTTAGCAGGACGTTCTAACTTGGGGTTCTGGAGGACGTACTAACTTGTGGTTGAGCAGGATGTACTAACTTGGTGTTCTGGAGGACGTACTAACTTGTGGTTTAGCAGGACGTACTAATTTGGGGTTCTGGAGAACGTACTAACTGGGGATTTTGCAGGACGTACTAACTTGGTGTTCTGGAGGACGTACTAACTTGTGGTTTAGCAGGACGTACTAATTTGGCGTTCTGGAGAACGTACTAACTGGGGGTTTAGCAGGACGTACCGACTTGGGGTTCTGGAGGACGTACTAACTTTGGGTTTAGCAGGACGTACTAAATTGGGGTTCTGGAGAACGTACTAACTTGGAATTTAGCAGCACGTATTAACTTTGGGTTTAGCAGGACTTACTAACTTGGGGTTCTGGAGAACGTAGTAACTTGGAGTTTAGCAGGACGTACTAACTTTGGATTTAGCAAGACGTACTAACTTGGGGTAATTCCCTAAAAATTAGTGGGAGCCGCGATAGCTCAGTGGTTAGTGAACTGGACTACTACGGACAAGGGGTAGGGTTCGATCCCAACCGACGGCTCCGGGTTCACCCAGCCTTAAATGGGTACCGGATTTTTTCTGGGAAAGTAAAGCAGCACGGGCGTAATACCGACCACATTACCCCAAAAATCATGTGCTGAAGGTCTGTAAAATATAGGGTCACTAACACCATATTTCCCTATACGCCACTTGGCGTGACGGGGGGTACTTTACTTTTTACTTTTTTTACTAACTTGGGGTTTAGCAGGACGTACAAACTTTGGATTTAGCAGGACGTACTAACTTTGGGTTTATCAGGACGTACTAACTTGGGGTTTAGCAGGACGTAGTAACTTGGAGTTTAGCAGGAAGTACTAACTTTGGGTTTAGCAGGACGTACTAACTTGGGGTTTAGCAGGACGTACTAACTTTGGGTTTATCAGGACGTACTAACTTGGAATGTAGTAGGACGTACTAACTTGGAGTTTATCAGGACGTACTAACTTTGGATTTATCAGGACGTACTAACTTGGGGTTTAGTAGGACGTACTAACTTGGAGTTTATCAGGACGTACTAACTTGGGGTTTAGTAGGACGTACTAACTTGGAGTTTATCAGGACGTACTAACTTTGGGTTTATAAGGACGTACTAACTTGGGGTTTAGCAGGACGTACTAACATGGGGTTTAGAAGGATGTACTAACGTGGAGTTTAGCAGCATGTACTAACTTGGGGTTTAGCAGGACGTACTAACTTGGGGTTTAGCAGGACGT
The DNA here is from genome assembly GCA_032433765.1 of Megaustenia siamemsis. Classification (NCBI taxonomy): domain Eukaryota; kingdom Metazoa; phylum Mollusca; class Gastropoda; order Stylommatophora; family Ariophantidae; genus Megaustenia; species Megaustenia siamemsis. Next base: position 562,348 of record JAVIAB010000025.1, on the reverse strand, counting down.
ACTAACTTGGGGTTTAGCAGGACGTACTAACTTGGGGTTTATCAGGACGTACTAACTTGGAGTTTATCAGGACGTACTAACTTTGGATTTATCAGGACGTACTAACTTGGGGTTTAGTAGAACGTACTAACTTGGAGTTTATCAGGACGTACTAACTTGGGGTTTAGTAGGACGTACTAACTTGGAGTTTATCAGGACGTACTAACTTGGGGTTTAGCAGGACGTACTAACTTGGGGTTTAGCAGGACGTACTAACTTGGAGTTTATCAGGACGTACTAACTTGGGGTTTAGCAGGACGTACTAGCTTGGGATTCTGGAGGACGTAGAAGTTTCGAGTTCAGGGAGGGTGGTGTGTACTAGCTTGGGGTTCAAGGACGTGCAACCATTATGGTCCGTCATTTGTTTGGGTACTACTTCCCTCCCTTTCTATTTTATTTGGGAAACGTTTGTGAAGATATTTGTGAGGATGTCATAAAGAATGATGACGATGACGAAAGTGATGATTGTTGTGATGATGTCATAAAGAATGATGACGATGACGAAAGTGATGATTGTTGTGATGATGTCATAAAGAATGATGACGATGACGAAAGTGATGATTGTTCTGGAGGATGTCATAAAGAATGATGACGATGACGAAAGTGATGATTGTTGTGATGATGTCATAAAGAATGATGACGATGACGAAAGTGTTGATTGTTGTGATGATGTCATAAAGAATGATGAAGATGACGAAAGTGATGATTATTCTGGAGGATGTCATAAAGAATGATGACGATGACGAAAGTGATGATTGTTGTGATGATGTCATAAAGAATGATGACGATGACGAAAGTGATGATTGTTGTGATGATGTCATAAAGAATGATGACGACGACGAAAGTGATGATTGTTCTGGGGGATGTCATAAAGAATGATGACGATGACGAAAGTGATGATTGTTGTGGAGGATGTCATAAAGAATGATGACGATGACGAAAGTGATAATTGTTGTGATGATGTCATAAAGAATGATGACGATGACGAAAGTGTTGATTGTTGTGATGATGTCATAAAGAATGATGAAGATGACGAAAGTGATGATTATTCTGGTGGATGTCATAAAGAATGATGACGATAACGAAAGTGATGATTGTTGTGATGATGTCACAAAGAATGATGACGATGACGAAAGTGATGATTGTTGTGATGATGTCATAAAGAATGATGACGATGACGATGACGAAAGTGTTGATTGTTGTGATGATGTCATAAAGAATGATGACGATGACGAAAGTGATGATTGTTCTGGAGGATGTCATAAAGAATGATGACGATGACGAAAGTGATGATTGTTGTGATGATGTCATAAAGAATGATGACGATGACGAAAGTGATGATTGTTGTGATGATGTCATAAAGAATGATGACGATGACGAAAGTGATGATTGTTGTGGAGGATGTCATAAAGAATGATGACGATGACGATGACGAAAGTGATGATTGTTGTGATGATGTCATAAAGAATGATGACGATGACGAAAGTGATGATTGTTCTGGAGGATGTCATAAGAATGATGACGATGACGAAAGTGATGATTGTTGTGATGATGTCATAAAGAATGATGACCATGACGAAAGTGATGCTAGTTGTGATGATGTCATAAAGAATGATAAAGATGACGAAAGTGATGATAGTTGTAATACAATTTTTGTTTGTTTCGTGTTGACCAATTTCCTTTTTGTGAGATTGTCCATGGTTCACAGCCATATGCTAAGTTAGAGAAGATAGTATTTTGTCGTTTGAATTTGTCTTTCTTGTTGGTTTTGTGTTCCATGTTCTTCAAGACATTTCTTGTTTGTGTTGCTATTACAGGTCTTCTTTTGATTTCCTTCTGTCAAGCTACATTCTAAGTTACAACGTAAATTAACCATTATTTTAACGATAAAATTAACCACTATTTTAACGATAAAATTAACCATTATTTTAACGATAAAAGTAACCATTATTTTAACGATAAAATTAACCACTATTTTAACGATAAAATTAACCATTATTTTAACGATAAAATTAACCACTATTTTAACGATAAAATTAACCCTTATTTTAACGATAAAATTAACCACTATTTTAACGATAAAATTAACCATTTTTAACGATAAATTAACCATTATTTTAACGAGAAAATTAACCATTATTTTAACGATAAAATTAACCACTATCTTAACGATAAAATTAACAATTTTTTTACGATAAAATTAACCATTATTTTAACGATAAAATTAACCATTATTTTAGCGATAAAATTAACAATTATTTTAACGATAAAATTAACCATTATAGCGATAAAATTAACCATTATTTTAACGAGAAAATTAACCATTATTTTAACTATAAAATTAACCATTATTTTAACTAGAAAATTAACCATTATTTTAACGAGAAAATTAACCATTATTTTAACGAGAAAATTAACCATTATTAAATTAATGTTTGGTACTTTCGCAGGTGTTATAAATATCGTACTCTGTGCTTATTGTTTCTTGTGTAATCATCCACGATTAGTGTACACCATAAAAGTGTGTACACGAATGTCCAGAAGTAAGAATAGTAACTAAAACTATTATCTGTAATTACCGAGTACACAAATGTACATTATGTACACATAATTATAGTTTTTCAGCTATTCCTCGCTGGGCAAGTCGTTGGGAGACAGACGAGTGTACACAAAGGATTGGATTGATTGTAGAAAGCGGATTTCGATGGCTTGTGTTGAACGTAGGCAGTGAGGGCTCCCCAATCAATACTGCAAGCTCCTGTCCTGTTCTACTTGAGATGTCTGCTGTGACATTGTGCACGCGAGAGGAGTGGAGGCACACACTGTCAGGGACAAAAAACATGAAATAGAGAAGGAAAAGAGCGTATTTGGAAATAGAGAAGGAAAAGAACGTATTTGGAAATAGAGAAGGGAAAGAACGTATTTGGAAATAGAGAAGGAAAAGTGCGTATTTGGAAATAGAGAAGGGAAAGAACGTATTTGGAAATAGAGAAGGGAAAGAACGTATTTGGAAATAGAGAAGGAAAAGAGCGTATTTGGAAATAGAGAAGGAAAAGTGCGTATTTGGAAATAGAGAAGGAAAAGAACGTATTTGGAAATAGAGAAGGGAAAGAACGTATTTGGAAATAGAGAAGGAAAAGAACGTATTTGGAAATAGAGAAGGAAAAGAGCGTATTTGGAAATAGAGAAGGAAAAGAACGTATTTGGAAATAGAGAAGGAAAAGAACGTATTTGGAAATAGAGAAGGGAAAGAACGTATTTGGAAATAGAGAAGGAAAAGTGCGTATTTGGAAATAGAGAAGGGAAAGGACGTATTTGGAAATAGAGAAGGGAAAGAACGTATTTGGAAATAGAGAAGGAAAAGAGCGTATTTGGAAATAGAGAAGGAAAAGAACGTATTTGGAAATAGAGAAGGAAAAGAGCGTATTTGGAAATAGAGAAGGAAAAGAACGTATTTGGAAATAGAGACGGAAAAGAACGTATTTGGAAATAGAGAAGGAAAAGAGCGTATTTGGAAATAGAGAAGGAAAAGAGCGTATTTGGAAATAGAGAAGGAAAAGAGCGTATTTGGAAATAGAGACGGAAAAAAAACGTATTTGGAAATAGAGAAGGAAAATAGCGTATTTGGAAATAGAGAAGGAAAAGAGCGTATTTGGAAATAGAGAAGGAAAAGAGCGTATTTGGAAATAGAGAAGGAAAAGAGCGTATTTGGAAATAGAGAAGGAAAAGAGCGTATTTGGAAATAGAGGAAGTTTATAATTGTGTGAATAAAATGAGAGAAGTAAGAAGATACACCGAGGATTGGATATGAGTGATAGAAGGTAGATGGGTAGTAATGCAGCAAATAAATAGATAAAGGTATAGATGAACAGGACGAAATAAGGATAGGCAGGAATATGATTTTACTTCTTCTTCTTTCTTCCTCATTTGCCTTTCAGCGTCGAGGGGAGATATAGTCTGTGGTCTTTTGATCTTCTGTTGGCCTCTCCTGCTGTTATATTTCCTAGTGTTTCTAATATTCCATCAATTCATTTTTTCTTCATCTGTCTTTGGGTCTGGTGTTCTCACAACGTTCATTATAGTATCATTGTGTTATGTTATGATCGTTCTGCCTTATCACGTGGCTAAACCAATTTATCTGTTGTTTCTTTATGTACTCTAAGGCAGGAAGTAGTAAACAAAAAAAAAGTAGAGTCCCTGTCTCGCCAAGTGGCGTGTAGGTAATATGGTGTTAGTGACCCATCATGCCAAGTGGCGTGTAGGTAATATGGTGTTAGTGACCATCAATTTTACAGACTTTCAGCAAATGATTTTTGGGGTGATATGGTCGGTATTTGGCGCTTTAATTTCCTAGAAAAAAATCCGGTACCCATTTAAGGCTGGGTGAACCCGGAAGCCGTCGGATCGAACCCTACCGCTTGTTCTTTGTAGTCCAGTTCACTAACCACTGAGCTATCGCGGCTCCCTAGGCAGGAAGTACTCCTAGTTTTATTTCTCATTTCTTCATTTCTGATCTCATCACCCAGACTGGTTCCTGCCATTCGTATAACACATTTCATCTCGGTATTGGTTATTTTGTTATTGTTCTTGAGTCTAGGGCTCACGTCTGACTCCACATCGAAGGTTGGCTACTATGGAGCCCCATTCCGCTTTGTCTCTTGCTTTGAGAAGTGCAGGTTGTCAAAGGCTAACGTGACTATCTTTTGATGTTACTCGTCCACGTTAGTCTTGGTCTGCCTCTCTTTTACCTTGTACTTTTCCTTCCAAGATTACTTTTAGCATACTGCTGTGTCTTTTAACCTACCCCACAATTCTTATTTGTCTTGTTTGAATTGTGTTTAGTAGTTTGTTTTTTTTTATTTGTAAGACTTCATCGTTTGTCTTCTTTTCTTTCCATCCAATTCTTCCTATTCTCGCAAGGCCTACTGGGAAGGTTAAATGCAGAAAGAAACACATTGGAGTGAGCCTTATTGTTGGCACCAGTGACATCTAGCCACAGGACTTCCATGTGAGGGTGCCAGTGCAACCACTCGCTATCACTACCGCTTCCACAATGTTTGAGGCAGGCGCCTACTCCTTTATCAGCTGGGTCCAGTGGGGCGTGTTGACGTCATCGTGGTGTGTTTGCCCTCACATGACCAGGTCTCTCTTATCTTAACATTTGTCCTTATCACCACTATCTTCATCACCTTTATTTGTATCACCCCAATCACCAACAGCACCTTCATCATCATTCTGCTTATTATCACCATCAACCTTAATCATCATCATCATCGTCATCATCTTTATCATTACAAATCACATACCTATCTACCAACGACAGGTAGACAGATAAATAGAGAAATAAGATTTACAGGTAAACTAAGAGACAACCAAGTTAGTGAGTGTAGCCTGTTAGCTGAGCTAATCTACAAACGACAGGTAGACAGATAAATAGAGAAATAAGATTTACAGGTAAACTAAGAGACAACCAAGTTAGTGAGTGTAGCCTGTTAGCTGAGCTACTTTAATTATTGAGTGTAGCCTGTTATTTGAGATACCTGATTCAGTTATTGTAGCATGTTAGCTGAGCTGCATAATTCAGTGAGTGTAGCCTGTTAGCTGAGGTACCTAATTCAGTGAGTGTAGCCTGTTAGCTAAGCTACTCAGCGAGTAAAGCCTGTTAGTTAAGCTACCTTATTCAGTAATTTTGCCTGTTAGTTGAGCTACCTTATTCAGTGAGTGTAGCCTGTTAGTTGAGCTATCTTATTCAGCGAGTGTAGCCTGTTAGTTGAGCTACCTTATTCAGTGAGTGTAGCCTGTTAGTTGAGCTATCTTATTCAGCGAGTGTAGCCTGTTATTTTAGCCACCGTATTCAGTGAGTGTATCCTGTTATTTGAGCTACCTTATTCAGTGAGTGTATCCTGTTAGTTGAGCTATCTTATTCAGTGAGTGTATCCTGTTATTTGAGCCACCTTATTCAGTGAGTGTAGCCTGTTATTTGAGCCACCTTATTCAGTGAGTGTATCCTGTTATTTGAGCTACCTTATTCAGTGAGTGTATCATGTTAGTTTAGCTATCTTATTCAGTGAGTGTATCCTGTTAGTTGAGCTACCTTATTCAGTAAGTGTATCCTGTTATTTTGTTATAGTGTTGTGATGTTCTTTGTTCTTTATCTTTCTATAGTGGCTAGTACTTCAATGATCACAACACACAATATGATATATAATAGACTTGCACATAAAGTCTCTCTTCAATGTTCACTATTAATGTTTATTGGTATGGAACATTGTTCATCAACCTCTTCATTTTCTTACAAACTTGTGAGTCTACTTACGACATGTAGAATATATGTAACACAATGGAACACAATTCTTGGACACTTGTAAAACAACTTCTACTGATAACTTCTCTAGTGTCTTAATAATCTATTACTGACTTATGACTGTAACTTGTAGATTTCTAACTGTTCTTACTAACTCCATCAAAACTTATTACTACACTTCTAACTTAACTTTCTAACTGTTCTGACTCTAACTGTTAACTGGCTAACTGCCTTTAGCAGTTCGGCCGAAGCCGTTTTAACTGACTCAGTCTACATTCTACTTCTTCTAATTCTCTGGCTTCACTTCTCTTTCTTCTTGTGCCGGACTTTAAATACTCCTCAACTCTCTCTTCCACCTGAGGCTCAGCAGCCACTCAGCTGCTGCCGAGCACCCCTGCGACCCTATGATCCAAGTATTTGTCACTCAACGTTTACGTGTCCAGTGTCCACCATCTGTGACTCACCTGAACCTTCCCAAATTTGGACAAAGCATCTTGTTTTTCGCCTACTTGGCGACATAATGTTACCTCATGACAATGACCTCTCCTGGAAGTTGGATGACCACTTATTTATCAGCCGGGCCAAAGTCATGGGGTCAACGCATGCTCATCACAATAACAACCACTAGTTGTTGTGACATGATGGACACTCGTGGAGATCTGACAATAACACCACGAGGTCGTTGCATGTTACTAGTCATACCTGGTCCTTTCCAACAACTTTGCTCTTGTGAACACTGGCATGGACATCTAACTTAGTTTGGTGGGTGTCCTACCCCTACCCCTGCAGACACTGCGCTATCTTCTGTTGCATGGAAAATTCCATGGGCTCTTAACTCTCATCGTGTCGTCCTCTATTCTACCTCTCTCCTTCCTCACTCTGACTAACTGTTATTCCTGGAAAATTACCATAGTTAAAATCTGCTGGTCGCCACTATATGATACTGCTCTCGTCCATTCAAAGAGCGGTAACGATTCAGTATCTGCTCTCTTTAGCATACTCTGTTACACTCCTCCCTTACAACATATGAGATTTATTTCTAAGTAAATAAATCTTAGTATCATCTACATAAAAATAGTAATAGAGTTATATGGAACATCATTAATTTACAAAAAACAATCAGTAAAAAATACTTGTCACAATATCAACCAATCTTTAAAAACCATAGATCAACAATATCTTGGAGACAATAAGGTACTGAACCACACACAATTCTTTAAAAAAATTCTAAACAAAACTCAATTTTTTTTTTTATAGGGGACATAATTTTCAAAGTATGTCCAGTTGTGTCCCTTGAATGATTAACTCCACCATTTAATATAATGCAAGTCTTATTGCGAATGTTAACTAATTCTTGACAATGACTGTTTGTCAGCTTCTTGAGGCTACATCACAGGCATCACCAGACATCTGTTGACTGGCATCTGTGACTCCAAGATCCAATATCTAAAAATAAACTCATAAAAAAAGAACCATGTACAACAGTTATTATCATGCATTATTATTACAAGTCTTTATGCTTTAGAACATATCCGCTCAATTGACATAGAACATATACTGACAAAACTTAGACAATGCACATATCTCCGGAGACTATGAATCACAAACAACACTTAGTTTGAGCAACAATATATCAATATACATACATATATATACTTCAGACTGCTCTATTTACAATATACCCTCTTGTAAGTCTCATAAATCTAAATAAATTCTGGAAATTCTTTACACATGAGTCTCATCCTTTAGACTCATTATCATGATACTCTTCTAGTATCATCTATTTATTCTCAATATCAGAATTATCTGGATACAGTCCACTTGACAGCATCTGCTAGTCATTAATTTGACTCAGAATAATCTGCGATTAATCCATTAATCTCTTGTATTCCCAGGACTACTATTCAGTCTCAATATATCATGATACTCTTGTAGTATCTTCTAAGGCTCAAGATCAGAATTATCTGGACACCGTCCACTTGACAGTATCTATCAGTCATATTCATTTATTCGACTCAGATATTTCTATTTACATCTCTTATACTCACAGGACTACCATTTAGTCTCTATAACTTCTGGAAACTCTCTCTCAAGTTCCATTTCTCTTTATATAACCTTTTACGAGTTACCACTCTGGTTACACGATTATTTTCACATGAGTCTCTTCCAGACTCCTTTTCTCATGATGCTTCTCTTAGTATTCACATTGATAACCTAATTCTTTAGGTCTCAATAAGCACAGGTTATCATCACCTTGCTTCTCACTTCTCATTCTTCAACAACTCTTAAATTTCAATAACACTCTCATCTCCTTGCTACACACTTATATTGGTCAGTTGTTCCTTGGATTACCATCCAACTTCGCAAGTTTAAGAACTCTGACCAACTCGTAGTTAGTACCATATGTTTCGCATTGGTAACTCTTAACTTCTAGTTCATCTGAGGTAATCTCTATTTCCTCAGCTCTCTTGTCTTCTATATTCTCTTGACACTACTATCATCTCCAGACATTCTCTATAAATCATCTCTTGTTTGTCCATTCTGAGTTCTCTTAACTCTAGGTACGCTAAGACTTCTGCGTCTGTAAATAGCGTCCTCTCAACTCGACTCAAGCCTTAATTAAGCCAATGTAAACATGGTTATCACCATTTTTTATTCGTTACTTCGGGTGACTCACTCCCCAAGTGGTCACCTATATGGCTTAACTACATTCTGGCTTCTCATTAGTCAGTCATCACAGGTAAACTTAACTCTTTATAATTTATTTCCTGCTTACATAGTATACATTAACTTCTCTTATTGAAGCGTAGACCCGTTTAGTCTCCTTCATTCAAGTTCCACCTATTTCTTAATGAATCATAAGACCCGTTTAGTCTTATACAAGTTCCATCTAATTCTTATTGAAGCGTAAGACCCGTTTAGTCTCATACTTGAATCACATCTTCTCCTATGATTTCTTCCTTGCTGGCTAAATCTAAAGTTCCATTCATTGTCGTAAGATCCTTCTTAAGTCAATATAATTAATCATCTGTCCTCTGTTGGCTAGTCCTTCAATGAAAATATTTATGATCTGTCACTGGATATCACCTCTTCCACCAGATCTCCAAATGCCCTTTTCCGTTAGACCAATACTCTGTCTCCGTATATATACACAGGCATTAATTCTACCTTACCTTCCCATGAATGTGGATACTTCATCCGATCAAGTCTTGAAAGTTATATTCTTTAGGTCTCTCCAATTCAGTGTTAAGTCTGCAAATTCTCTACACTCTCCCTCCGTCCTCTTAAGTTTGATGGCAGGTTTATCGTCAGTCGCAGTTCATTCAGCGTTTCGGTTGTGGGGTCTACTGTGGTTGCCATGTTTCCTATAATACCTACCTCTCCCTTCTATTGATAGAACAACAATTAAAATTTATTATATGTTATATTACATGTACTAATTATCAGCACTTTATGAGCTCTACTCTGGCCTCGGTTTCTGGAATAAATAGAAATTATTATTAATTTCCCTGTGGAATAAAAACAATGTAGTATAAAAATGATTATTTAATCTTAAATCTCCCTGTGGAATAAACAACAATGTAGTATTTCAACACTAATTAAAGAATACATCCAGTACAATTTAAAAATGGTTACAGAACTATATAACATATGGTATGTCACCTTTACTAATAATAATAATATTTTAAAAATAATTATTTTTAAACCAAACTACATAACAGTACTATTTAAAAAAATTCAACCAGCTGTTTAAAAAAAATGGTTTACAATCAATTGCTGGTATGTCAATCACCAATAATAGTATTTAAAATTTAATTATTTAACCAAAATACACAACTTAATTAACTATTTAATACATTAATATTTAATTACTTAATTAACTTAATTAAATTTAATAACCAACTACTTAATAACTTAATAAATTCTAATTAATTAATTATTGTTTCTCAGCTGTGCTGACGATCGGTCTTCTTTCCTTCTGGTCTTCTAATGGTCTAATGTCTAATTCTAATGTTAATTTATCAACACTCGCGAATGGCCATTGTAATATCGTAACACTTTACTAACACTGTTACTTGTTACTTGACTTGTTTCTCTAAATAAAAACTACACCACTTGAAATTATTAATTATCAATCACAATTCACAATTTTCCTCAATAAATTGCCACATGAGAAAATTCGACACATGTTCGACAATGACAAATGTGTCGGGAGTTATCTGACGATGACGATATTCTGTTGAGAGTTATGCCTCTTCCTGAATACTTTCAAAATAAACACTGTGGTGGGTCACAGTTCAAAGGTCGGACTCATTGATGAACTTTGAATCTCAGGTGGACGAAACAATGATTTGTTGCAACTTGACGCTATGACTTGATACCAACAAAACAGGTAATATTGACTGACAATTTGACAATCTCTTGGCTGGTCAGATTTAATGCTGAATAAAATTTTAGTGCCTCTCTTAGACACTTGACACAGGTAAATTTCAGACTTGTGTTACTCAAACAGCGTAATTTGACTTTTTGACCTGAAGGACAGGTATTCTTGATTGGTAAAATTACAATCTCAGCTGGCAGGAGTGCAACACAGGTAGAATTGTGGTCGTGTTGAACTTTTGACCCGGTAGACGGTACACGGTGATTTCTCCGTGATTTCTAAGTTGAAGACTGGGCAGGCTTTTTTTATTCTTCCATTAACTTTCTGTCATTCATTTATTTGATTTCTCTCCGCGACAACTCAGGTTCGTGCTGTGTCTCGGACACCAAATGAATTATTAAATGTTATAGAGTTGCACACGAAGTCTCTCTTGTTACACAATTATATTCAGTTTATTGATCATCAAACATTATTCATCAACATTATTCATCATTTTCTTACAACATATGAGTCTACTTACGACATGTAGAATATATGTAACACAATGGAACACAATTCTTGGACACTTGTAAAACTTCTACTGATAACTTCTCTAGTGTCTTAATAATCTATTACTGACTTATGACTGTAACTTGTAGATTTCTAACTGTTCTTACTAACTCCATCAAAACTTATTACTACACTTCTAACTTAACTTTCTAACTGTTCTGACTCTAACTGTTAACTGGCTAACTGCCTTTAGCAGTTCGGCCGAAGCCGTTTTAACTGACTCAGTCTACATTCTACTTCTTCTAATTCTCTGGCTTCACTTCTCTTTCTTCTTGTGCCGGACTTTAAATACTCCTCAACTCTCTCTTCCACCTGAGGCTCAGCAGCCACTCAGCTGCTGCCGAGCACCCCTGCGACCCTATGATCCAAGTATTTGTCACTCAACGTTTACGTGTCCAGTGTCCACCATCTGTGACTCACCTGAACCTTCCCAAATTTGGACAAAGCATCTTGTTTTTCGCCTACTTGGCGACATAATGTTACCTCATGACAATGACCTCTCCTGGAAGTTGGATGACCACTTATTTATCAGCCGGGCCAAAGTCATGGGGTCAACGCATGCTCATCACAATAACAACCACTAGTTGTTGTGACATGATGGACACTCGTGGAGATCTGACAATAACACCACGAGGTCGTTGCATGTTACTAGTCATACCTGGTCCTTTCCAACAACTTTGCTCTTGTGAACACTGGCATGGACATCTAACTTAGTTTGGTGGGTGTCCTACCCCTACCCCTGCAGACACTGCGCTATCTTCTGTTGCATGGAAAATTCCATGGGCTCTTAACTCTCATCGTGTCGTCCTCTATTCTACCTCTCTCCTTCCTCACTCTGACTAACTGTTATTCCTGGAAAATTACCATAGTTAAAATCTGCTGGTCGCCACTATATGATACTGCTCTCGTCCATTCAAAGAGCGGTAACGATTCAGTATCTGCTCTCTTTAGCATACTCTGTTACAATTTGAGCTACCTTATTCAGTAAGTGTAGCCTGTTATTTGAGCTACCTTATTCAGTGAGTGTAGCCTGTTAGTTGAGCTACCTTATTCAGTGAGTGTAGCCTGTAAGAAGTCATTAATCTAAATATTGTTTAGTTCGTTGTTTAGTTCGTTGTTTAGTTCGTTGTTTAGTTTGTTGTTTAGTTTGTTGTTTAGTTTGTTGTTTAGTTTGTTGTTTAGTTCGTTGTTTAGTTCGTTGTTTAGTTTATTGTTTAGTTCGTTGTTTAGTTTATTGTTTAGTTCGTTGTTTAGTTCGTTGTTTAGTTCGTTGTTTAGTTTGTTGTTTAGTTCGTTGTTTAGTTCGTTGTTTAGTTCGTTGTTTAGTTCGTTGTTTAGTTCGTTGTTTAGTTCGTTGTTTAGTTTATTGTTTAGTTCGTTGTTTAGTTCGTTGTTTAGTTCGTTGTTTAGTTTGCTCTATTATCTACTTCATATGAAATGCTCCTTTCCTTATTTTTCCTTCCATGCCAACTTTTCAAACACCTCAAATATCAGCTCAAATATCAGCTCAAATATCAGCTCAAATATCAGCTCAAATATCAGTTTTCAGCGTTTAATTAAAATTCGAGACAGTTGTTTTCTTTGTTTTTAAAATACTCTTTTTGTTTGAGCCGATACTTTCGTCGATTCCGAATATTTTAAGATTTTTCTGCAGAAATGTGGTTTCAAAAGACATGTTGGCTGTAGCTACCTAAGTGAGCTCCAAGATGTTAACTTCATTGGAAAGATACAGGACCCGAGTGGCTTCATTTTGTGACCAAATATTTCAACATTAATAACAACATTATATATATAGAGATTTGTCGATGTGATACTATAGAAGGTCACTGAGGACCTGAGACAGCTGCAACCAATAGCTCAACCCGGGCCATGGTCTATGAAGATTCTGTGTTGCTCAGATCACACTTTTTGACTCGATGGTTTATTACAAAGTCATGTAAGTGTCATCTATCTATCTATCTATCTATCTATCTATCTATCTATCTATCTATCTATCTATCTATCTATCTATCTATCTATCTATCTATCTATCTATCTATCTATCTATCTATCTATCTATCTATCTATCTATCTATCTATCTATCTATCTATCTATCTATCTATCTATCTAGCTATCTATCTATCTATCTACCTATCTATCTATTTATCTATCTATCTATATATCTATCTATCTATCTATCTATCTATCTATCTATTGTCCATTCGAGCCGAAGACGGCACATAGGGCAGAACCACAATCTCAAAAACAGACTTTGCGTGCCAAAATGGCACATATTGCAGAAATAACTTGAATATTTATGTTTATTGTACAACTGTACTTCAATATTTATGTTTATTGTAGAACATACTTCAATAGTTATGTTTATTGTAAAACTGTACTTCAATATTTATATTTATTGTAAAACTGTACTTCAATATTTATGTTTATTGTAAAACTGTACTTCAATATTTATGTTTATTGTAAAACTGTACTTCAATATTTATGTTTATTGTAAAACTGTACTTCAATATTTATGTTTATTGTAAAACTGTACTTCAATATTTATGTTTATTGTAAAACTGTACTTCAATATTTATATTTTTAAAATTATTGTATGGGAGCCGCGATAGTGGTTAGTTAACTGGACTACAAAGGACAAAAGGTAGGGTTCGATCCCAACCAACGGCTTCCGGGTACACCAAGCCTTAAATGGGTACCGGATTTTTTGTGAGGAAGTAAAGCGGAACTGGCGTAATACCACCCACAATACCCAAAAAATCATGTACTGAAGGTCTGTAAAATTTATGGTCACTAACACCATATCCCCTATACTTCACTAGGCGGGACGAGGCTCTTTACTACTTATATTATTGTACTTCAATATTTATATTTGTTATATTATTGTACTTCAATATTTATATTTGTTATATTATTGTACTTCAATATTCATATTTGTTATATTATTGTGCTCCAGTATTTATATTTCTTGTAGAACTGTAGGTCAGTGTTTATATTTCTTGTAGAACTGTAGGTCAGTGTTTATATTTCTTGTAGAACTGTAGGTCAGTGTTTATATTTCTTGTAGAACTGTAGGTCAGTATTTATATTTCTTGTAGAACTGTAGGTCAGTGTTTATATTTCTTGTAGAACTGTAGGTCAGTGTTTATATTTCTTGTAGAACTGTAGGTCAGTGTTTATATTTCTTTTAGAACTGTAGGTCAGTGTTTATATTTCTTTTAGAACTGTAGGTCAGTGTTTATATTTCTTGTAGAACTGTAGGTCAGTATTTATATTTCTTGTAGAACTGTAGGTCAGTATTTATATTTCTTGTAGAACTGTAGGTCAGTGTTTATATTTCTTGTAGAACTGTAGGTCAGTGTTTATATTTCTTGTAGAACTGTAGGTCAGTGTTTATATTTCTTGTAGAACTGTAGGTCAGTGTTTATATTTCTTGTAGAACTGTAGGTCAGTGTTTATATTTCTTGTAGAACTGTAAGTCAGTATTTATATTTCTTGTAGAACTGTAGGTCAGTGTTTATATTTCATGTAGAACTGTAGGTCAGTGTTTATATTTCTTGTAGAACTGTAGATCAGTGTTTATATTTCTTGTAGAACTGTAGGTCAGTGTTTATATTTCTTGTAGAACTATAGGTCAGTGTTAATATTTCTTGTAGAACTGTAGGTCAGTGTTTATATTTCTCACAGAAATGATAGACGAAGTGTGGATGAATCGATTCCTGGTAGGGTTGAAAGTTTTGTATTTACCGGGGTGGGATTAAAAATTCAAACCTGGACACCTTGTGGCGACAGCTCAGGACATGCGACCTTTATTCTCCGATTCCATTTGCACCCCCTTCCCTAAACAGAATGTTGGAATTGATCCGGGTCCTTCCTGACCAGTAAACGAGTGCGCTACCCACTCTGCCATCATCAACTTCTTTATTAAATGCCAATTATTTTTGTATTGAAATAAAGAAAGAACAAATGTAAAGATGTGATCAATGCAAATAAGATAGAACGTATATTTAATATGATTACAAATGAACTGAAGTCATTAACATCTAGTAGCAGGTCTTGTATAGAACATCGCTATTATCACAGCCTGTCGGAAGAAGTCCCTTGCTAGAACACTGTTGGTATCTGGACACCTTGTCGCCACTGAATTGATGATTGAAAGAAATAAATGTAATGCTCAAAATAACAATAGAAATAATGCAGAATAAAAACTACACCTATAAACGCAAATCTACAGCTCCATAAACAAGGCAAAATATAATCAACATTGCAAAATAAGCAAACAGAATCATCAAATTAAAATTTATGCAAAATAAAAATACTGTTTTTTTTTTTTTTTTGTTGTTGCAAGTTGGATCGAAGCCATCTAGAAAAATGTGCTGCTGAGCTGTTAATTAAAACTGTAAAAAAATAATTCTCGAAGTTTCTGTGTCACTCGCAAGGTTTCTATCCCTCGCCTTTCATTCGTCACATATCACGTAATGTGCTGCCAACGTGTTTTATTTGTTCAGGAGATTTCAAAGGGGATAAATGAAACATGAAGACAGCAAGAAGTGATTGTTGATCAAAGCGATGGTTGCTCTGGTCAGAGTGACATGTCCACATTAACAACCACATATTAATATATACAAACACATACACGCATATATATATATATATATTGCTAGAAACATACATTAAAATCAGGGTTGTTTTTTAATCAGAACGGACCGGAGCGCGTTTCGATACATTTTTCAGACTTTGACGGTTAGTGGGTACATATTTTGTAAGTAAATCCAATCTTGGGTTGCCGAACTTGTATTGTATGATTCAGCAGCTACTGTAACTATAATTAGCATTCAATATTTTGTCCGAATTTTATGACAAAGATAAGTTACTGTGTCCAGTGGTTACCACTCCCTGGAGCAGGCAGCACTTGTTAAAGGTGCCTACCATAGACTTCCCTTTCCCATTTCCATAGAGATGGGCCAAATGTCAGGAATCTCCCGTCCCGCGAAGTTGAATCTAGGACAGATCTGTGTCGCTTCAATGTTTCAATATCAAAGTGACAGATCCTCGTATTCTGAATTGGTTCCGAACAAGTGTTTAACTTACAGGAGAGCTGGTGTTTAACTTACAAGAGAGCTGGTGTTTAACTTACAAGAGAGCTGGTGTTTAACTTACAAGAGAACTGGTGTTTAACTTACAAGAGAGCTGGTGTTTAACTTACAAGAGAACTTGTGTTTAACTTACAAGAGAGCTGGTGTTTAACTTACAAGAGAGCTTGTGTTCAACTTACAAGTGAACTTGTGTTTAACTTACAAGAGAGCTGGTGTTTAACTTTCAAGAGAGCTTGTGTTTAACTTACAAGAGAGCTTGTGTTTAACTTACAAGAGAACTGGTGTTTAACTTACAAGAGAGCTGGTGTTTAACTTACAAGAGAGCTTGTGTTTAACATAGGTAAGGTAAAGGTAAAGCACGAGATTTGAGCCGGCGTCTTAGTACGCGAGTTTACACACATATGTGCTCGGCCGCCTATCTTAGCACGCGAGTTTACACACATATGTGCTCGGCCGCCTATCTTAGCACGCGAGTTTACATCCATATGTGCTCGGGCGCCCATCTTAGCACGCGAGTTTACACCCATATGTGCTCGGCCGCCTATCCAGAAATGTTCGGAGATTTCTGGATAGTGTCGCCTCAAACATCGAAACTCACCATGCGAGGCAACATTCCTCACCTTCTCAGGGTAATACCCTGGTACCCATTTCTGCCAACGGCTGGGTGGACCGTGGTTTTTTTTTTTTTTCCCAACCACGCGTAGAATTCACACTGCTCCCAGCGGGAATCGAACACGGGTTGTCCGAACGTTGGTAGTCCAGTCGGATGGTTTTCCCAACTAGGCTACCGAGGCCCCCCCCCCCCATAAACTCAGTGTTTAACTCCCTTTGAAGTCCTGGCCAGTCAATATTTTGATGTTATCTCCCCATCTCTCTGTGCCTACGTTTCCTCCTCCAGACCTGTTACTTGCACAATTTTCTTTGCCGGTCCAGACGATCGAGATAAGTAGCCGTAACATTTCATCTGGAGCTTCATCCCCGAAGTCAACAGGACATCACATACGGCCAGTGCTCGTATCCTCGTGAGAACCTTGTCTTTGATGATACGATCTATGTAAGTACTAAACAGCCAGTCATACATGATTCAAGAATTCTTCTGTTGGAGTTTGATAAAGTCCCACATGACATGCGTGTATATAGGACCTACCAGTAAAGTTACATTATCTAGGGCCTTGACGTATTGCTAGATGACCCTCGGTAGCTGCGCTGAGAGCTCAATATGTCCACATTTCTGACTGAGCTATATATTTCCACATTTCTGACTGAGCTATATATGTCCACATTTCTGACTGAGCTATATATGTGTGACTATCCTCTCAATTTATCCGTCATTTAAAATTTGGTTAAATTGAGTGTTTATATCTTAGACAAGATCAGGTTTATATCTTAGACTAGATCAGGTTTATATCTTAGACTAGATCAGGTTTATATCTTAGACTAGATCAGGTTTATATCTTAGACTAGATCAGGTTTATATCTTAGACTAGATCAGGTTTATATCTTAGACTAAATTAGGTTTATATCTTAGACTAAATCAGGTTTATATCTTAGACTAGATCAGGTTTAAATCTTAGACTAAATCAAGTTTATATCTTAGAATAAATCAGGTTTATATCTCCAGTCTACGCCAGGTTTATATCTCCCTCCTACGCCAGGTTTATATCTCCACCTACGCAAGGTTTATAGCTCCAGCCTATGCCAGGTTTATATCTCCACCTACGCAAGGTTTATAGCTCCAGCCTACGCCAGGTTTATATCTCCACCTACGCAAGGTTTATAGCTCCAGCCTATGCCAGGTTTATATCTCAACCTACGACAGGTTTATATCTCCACCTACGACAGGTTTATATCTCCACCTACGACAGATTTATATCTTCAACTACGCCAGGTTTTTTATCTCCACCTACGACAGGTTTATATCTCCACCTACGCCAGGTTTATATCTCCACCTACGACAGGTTTATATATCCACCTATGGCAGGTTTATATCTCCAGTCTACGCCAGGCTTATATCTCCAGTCTACGACTGGTTTATATCTCCAGTATACGCCAGGTTTATATCACCACCTACGACAGGTTTATGTCTTCACCTACGACAGGTTTATATCTCCAGTCTACGCCAGGTTTATATCTCCACATACGACAGGTTTATATCTCCAGTCTACGACAGGTTTATATCTCCACCTACGATAGGTTTTATATCTCCACCTACGACAGGTTTATATCTCCACTTACGACAGGTTTATATCTCCAGTCTACGACAGGTTTATATCTCCACCTACGATAGGTTTTATATCTCCACCTACGACAGGTTTATATCTCCAGTCTATGTCAGGTTTATATCTCCAGTCTACGCTAGATTTATATCTCCAGTCTATCCAGGTTTATAGTTTTAGCCTACCCAGGTTTATATCTCCACCTACGCCAGGTTTCTACCTCCAGACTACCCAGATTTATATCTCCACCTACGCCAGGTTTCTACCTCCAGACTACCCAGGTTTATATCTCCACTTATGCCATGTTTATATCTCCACCTACGTCAGGTTTATATTTTCACCTACGCCAGGTTTATATATCCTTATAGCTGTTGTGATCTCTCATCAAGTATGCTCATTTTATCCTGCATCTGTTGATGGTTGTGTGACTAAACTTCTCTTTATCCAACTATCATCAACTAAACTTCTCTTTATCTAACTAGCATCGACTAAACTTCTCTCTATCCAACTAGCATCGACTAAACTTCTCTCTATCCAACTAGCATCGACTAAACTTCTCTCTATCCAACCAGCATAGACTAAACTTCTCTCTATCCAACTAGCATCGACTAAACTTCTCTCTATCCAACCAGCATCGACTAAACTTCTCTCTATCCAACTAGCATCGACTAAACTTCTCTCTATCCAACTAGCATCGACTAAACTTCTCTCTATCCAACTAGCATCGGCTAAACTTCTCTCTATCCAACTAGCATCGGCTAAACTTCTCTCTATCCAACTAGCATCGGCTAAACTTCTCTCTATCCAACTAGCATCGGCTAAACTTCTCTCTATCCAACTAGCATCGGCTAAACTTCTCTCTATCCAACTAGCATCGGCTAAACTTCTCTCTATCCAACTAGCATCGACTAAACTTCTCTCTATCCAACTAGCATCGGCTAAACTTCTCTCTATCCAACTAGCATCGACTAAACTTCTCTCTATCCAACTAGCATCGGCTAAACTTCTCTCTATCCAACTAGCATCGACTAAACTTCTCTCTATCCAACTAGCATCGGCTAAACTTCTCTCTATCCAACTAGCATCGACTAAACTTCTCTCTATCCAACTAGCATCGGCTAAACTTCTCTCTATCCAACTAGCATCGACTAAACTTCTCTCTATCCAACTAGCATCGGCTAAACTTCTTTCTATCCAACTAGCATCGACTAAACTTCTCTCTATCCAACTAGCATCGACTAAACTTCTCTCTATCCAACTAGCATCGACTAAACTTCTCTCTATCCAACTAGCATCGACTAAACTTCTCTCTATCAAACTAGCATCGACTAAACTTCTCTCTATCCAACTAGCATCGACTAAACTTCTCTCTATCCAACTAGCATCGACTAAACTTCTCTCTATCCAACTAGCATCGACTAAACTTCTCTCTATCCAACTAGCATCGACTAACCTTCTCTGTATCCAACTAGCATCGACTAAACTTCTCTCTATCCAACTAGCATCGACTAAACTTCTCTCTATCCAACTAGCATCGACTAAACTTCTCTCTATCCAACTAGCATCGACTAAACTTCTCTCTATCCAAATAGCATCGACTAAACTTCTCTCTATCCAACTAGCATCGACTAAACTTCTCTCTATCCAACTAGCATCGACGAAACTTCTCTCTATCCAACTAGCATCGACTAAACTTCTCTCTATCCAACTAGCATCGACTAAACTTCTCTCTATCCAACTAGCATCGACTAAACTTCTCTCTATCCAACTAGCATCGACTAAACTTCTCTCTATCCAACCAGCATCGACTAAACTTCTCTCTATCCAACCAGCATCGACTAAAATTCTCTCTATCCAACCAGCATCGACTAAACTTCTCTCTATCCAACCAGCATCGACTAAACTTCTCTCTATCCAACCAGCATCGACTAAACTTCTCTCTATCCAACTAGCATCGACTAAACTTCTCTCTATCCAACCAGCATCGACTAAACTTCTCTCTATCCAACTATCATCGACTAAACTTCTCTCTATCCAACTAGCATCGACTAAACTTCTCTCTATCTAACTAGCATCGACTAAACTTCTCTCTATCCAACCAGCATCGACTAAACTTCTCTCTATCCAACTAGCATCGACTAAACTTCTCTCTATCCAACTAGCATCGACTAAACTTTTCATTCTTCGCTTGAGACTCGTGTTTTTGGTTTGAAATCTCGTATACAAGTGACGGATAGAAGTGACGTATAAAAGTGACGCATACAAGTGACGCATACATGTGACGCATACAAGTGACGCATACAAGTGACGTATAAAAGTGACGCATACAAGTGACGCATACAAGTGACGTATAAAAGTGACGCATACAAGTGACGCATACAAGTGACGCATACAAGTGACGCATAAAAGTGACGCATACAAGTGACGCATACAAGTGACGCATACTGACAGAGGCCTTACATGACGACCTAATAATAGCAGGTTCGATCCTAGCTACATCTTTCATGTAGAACCAGCTGAAGAAAGAAATGATGAGCCAGTTGAAGAAAGAAATGATGAGCCAGCTGAAGAAAGAAATGATGATCCAGTTGAAGAAAGAAATGATGAGCCAGCTGAAGAAAGAAATGATGAGACAGCTGAAGAAATAAATGATGAGCCAGCTGAAGAAAGAAATGATGAGCCAGCTGAAGAAAGAAATGATGAGCTAGCTGAAGAAAGAAATGACGAGCCAGCTGAAGAAAGAAATGATGAGCCAGCTGAAGAAAGAAATGACGAGCCAGCTGAAGAAAGAAATGACGAGCCAGCTGAAGAAAGAAATGATGAGCCAGCTGAAGAAAGAAATGACGAGCCAGCTGAAGAAAGAAATGACGAGCCAGCTGAAGAAAGAAATGACGAGCCAGCTGAAGAAAGAAATAACGAGCCAGCTGAAGAAAGAAATAACGAGCCAGCTGAAGAAAGAAATGACGAGCCAGCTGAAGAAAGAAATGTTGAGCCAGCTGAAGAAAGAAATGTAGAGCCAACTGAAGAAAGAAATGACGAGCCAGCTGAAGAAAGAAATGTTGAGCCAGCTGAAGAAAGAAATGACGAGCCAGCTGAAGAAAGAAATAACGAACCAGCTGAAGAAAGAAAGAAATGTTGAGCCAGCTGAAGAAAGAAATGTTGAGCCAGCTGAAGAAAGAAATGACGAGCCAGCTGAAGAAAGAAATAACGAGCCAGCTGAAGAAAGAAATGACGAGCCAGCTGAAGAAAGAAATAACGAGCCAACTGAAGAAAGAAATGACGAGCCAGCTGAAGAAAGAAATAACGAGCCAGCTGAAGAAAGAAATAACGAGCCAGCTGAAGAAAGAAATGACGAGCCAGCTGAAGAAAGAAATGTTGAGCCAGCTGAAGAAAGAAATGTTGAGCCAACTGAAGAAAGAAATGACGAGCCAGCTGAAGAAAGAAATGTTGAGCCAGCTGAAGAAAGAAATGACGAGCCAGCTGAAGAAAGAAATAACGAACCAGCTGAAGAAAGAAAGAAATGTTGAGCCAGCTGAAGAAAGAAATGTTGAGCCAACTGAAGAAAGAAATGACGAGCCAGCTGAAGAAAGAAATAACGAGCCAGCTGAAGAAAGAAATGACGAGCCAGCTGAAGAAAGAAATAACGAGCCAACTGAAGAAAGAAATGACGAGCCAGCTGAAGAAAGAAATAACGAGCCAGCTGAAGAAAGAAATAACGAGCCAGCTGAAGAAAGAAATGACGAGCCAGCTGAAGAAAGAAATGTTGAGCCAGCTGAAGAAAGAAATGTTGAGCCAACTGAAGAAAGAAATGACGAGCCAGCTGAAGAAAGAAATGTTGAGCCAGCTGAAGAAAGAAATGACGAGCCAGCTGAAGAAAAAATTATGAGCCAGCTGAAGAAAGAAATGTTGAGCCAGCTGAAGAAAGAAATGACGAGCCAGCTGAAGAAAGAAATGTTGAGCTAGCTGAAGAAAGAAATGACGAGCCAGCTGAAGAAAGAAATAACGAGCCAACTGAAGAAAGAAATGACGAGCCAGCTGAAGAAAGAAATAACGAGCCAGCTGAAGAAAGAAATAACGAGCCAGCTGAAGAAAGAAATGACGAGCCAGCTGAAGAAAGAAATGTTGAGCCAGCTGAAGAAAGAAATGTTGAGCCAACTGAAGAAAGAAATGACGAGCCAGCTGAAGAAAGAAATGTTGAGCCAGCTGAAGAAAGAAATGACGAGCCAGCTGAAGAAAAAATTATGAGCCAGCTGAAGAAAGAAATGTTGAGCCAGCTGAAGAAAGAAATGACGAGCCAGCTGAAGAAATAAATGACGAGCCAGCTGAAGAAAGAAATGACGAGCCACATGATATCAGAAATGAAGAACTGAGCTAGAGAGCCTGGGAGTGATGTCTGCTGCCGTGAACACGTCAAGAATCGACAGATAAAGTGGTTTTGACAGATAGAAAGACCGAAACACAGCGCAACGAGTCTTGAACGGTCGGTAGCACTAAACCTTCATTTATCACCGTGAAATGTAATGCTTTACTTCCTTCACATTGTATGGTATGGGGAATGTTACAAATCTTTCTGACGTAAAAAACAACAGAAAGTTGACAATTTCCCTGACCAGATCTGAATTGCTTTTCTTCAAGGAAAAGAAAGTAGAAAAAAAAGCAACTAGATTAACTCCCCCACAAATCGTGTGCCATGTTTTAGAAATGTAAGGAAAAATGAAATCACACTTTTCAATTCAAATGAAACACGTTTCCTTCATTCCTAATTCTGACAGTCTCTCTATTATTAAATATTGTAGACCCTTATTGCAACTCGTCCTTCCTTGGTGTGCTCATTAATTCATTGTGTGGCAAACAAACAGTCATTAAGTTATGTAACGAGTGTTCAATAACTTGTCCGTGCAAGTCCTCTCAAAGAACCGCATCGTCTACCGGAAATCAACAATTTTGTTATTCAGCGCCATATTTGATTAGTTCTTGCAGTGCTGCTGCTGTAATTGTTACAAATCTTTCTTGTGTTATTAACGACCGTACGTCTGTAACTTTGTTGTTAGTTCAGCGCCCATGGGATTGCTGCCTATGTCAACAACCGTATGTTTGAACTCATAACATCAACGCTTCCATTCCATCACAAACGCCACGTTTGCGGAAATTACAAATTTACTCCGAGTTACTTGAATAAGTGGCATGCGCACGCATTTTAGAATCGCACTTCCTGTTAGAATTATGACCACAAATTAGAGTTACAGGGTCGGAGACACCTCGTGAATGTAGATTTAGTGGACAGTATTAATGATGAGAAGTTAGGATTGTGGAGATCGTAGAGACAAGGAGTATTATTGATGAGAAGTTAGGATTGTGGAGATCTTAGAGACAAGGAGTATTAATGATGAGAAGTTAGGATTGTGGAGATCTTAGAGACAAGGAGTATTAATGATGAGAAGTTAGGATTGGGGAGATCGTAGAGACAAGGAGTATTAATGATGAGAAGTTAGGATTGGGGAGATCGTAGAGACAATGAGTATTATTGATGAGAAGTTAGGATTGTGGAGATCGTAGAGACGAGGAGTATTAATGATGAGAAGTTAGGATTGTGGAGATCGTAGAGACGAGGAGTATTAATGATGAGAAGTTAGGATTGTGGAGATCGTAGAGACGAGGAGTATTAATGATGAGAAGTTAGGATTGTGGAGATCGTAGAGACGAGGAGTATTAATGATGAGAAGTTAGGATTGTGGAGATCGTAGAGACAAGGAGTATTAATGATGAGAAGTTAGGATTGTGGAGATCGTAGAGACAAGGAGTATTAATGATGAGAAGTTAGGATTGTGGAGATCGTAGAGACAAGGAGTATTAATGATGAGAAGTTAGGATTGTGGAGATCGTAGAGACAAGGAGTATTAATGATGAGAAGTTAGGATTGGGGAGATCGTAGAGACAAGGAGTATTAATGATGAGAAACAGTCTTTCCAATTTTACCAGAGAGTCCTTCCAGTTTACTAGAGAGTCCTTCCAGTTTACTAGAGAGTCCTTCCAGTTTACTAGAGAGTCCTTCCAGTTTACTAGAGAGTCCTTCCAGTTTACTAGAGAGTCCTTCCAGTTTACTAGAGAGTCCTTCCAGTTTACCAGAGAGTCCTTCCAGTTTACTAGAGAGTCCTTCCAGTTTACTAGAGAGTCCTTCCAGTTTACTAGAGAGTCCTTCAAGTTTACTAGAGAGTCCTTCCAGTTTACTAGAGAGTCCTTCCAGTTTACTAGAGAGTCCTTCCAGTTTACCAGAGAGACCTTCCAGTTTACTAGAGAGTCCTTCCAGTTTACTAGAGAGTCCTTCCAGTTTACTAGAGAGTCCTTCCAGTTTACTAGAGAGTCCTTCCAGTTTACTAGAGAGTCCTTCCAGTTTACTAGAGAGTCCTTCCAGTTTACCAGAGAGTCCTTCAAGTTTACCAGAGAGACCTTCCAGTTTACTAGAGAGTCCTTCAAGTTTACCAGAGAGTCCTTCAAGTTTACCAGAGAGACCTTCCAGTTTACCAGAGAGACCTTCCAGTTTACCAGAGAGACCTTCCAGTTTACCAGAGAGTCCTTCAAGTTTACTAGAGAGTCCTTCAAGTTTACCAGAGAGACCTTCCAGTTTACTAGAGAGTCCTTCAAGTTTACCAGAGAGTCCTTCAAGTTTACCAGAGAGTCCTTCAAGTTTACCAGAGAGTCCTTCAAGTTTACCAGAGAGACCTTCCAGTTTACTAGAGAGTCCTTCAAGTTTACCAGAGAGTCCTTCAAGTTTACCAGAGAGTCCTTCAAGTTTACCAGAGAGATCTTCCAGTTTACCAGAGAGACCTTCCAGTTTACCAGAGAGACCTTCCAGTTTACCAGAGAGACCTTCCAGTTTACCAGAGAGACCTTCCAGTTCACCAGAGAGACCTTCCAGTTTACTAGAGAGTCCTTCAAGTTTACCAGAGAGACCTTCCAGTTTACTAGAGAGTCCTTCCAGTTTACTAGAGAGTCCTTCCAGTTTACTAGAGAGTCCTTCCAGTTTACTAGAGAGTCCTTCAAGTTTACTAGAGAGACCTTCCAGTTTACCAGAGAGTCCTTCCAGTTTACTAGAGAGTCGTTCCAGTTTACTAGAGAGACCTTCCAGTTTACTAGAGAGTCCTTCCAGTTTACTAGAGAGACCTTCCAGTTTACTAGAGAGTCCTTCCAGGTTTACTAGAGAGTCCTTCCAGTTTACTAGAGAGACCTTCCAGTTTACTAGAGAGTCCTTCCAGTTTACTAGAGAGTCCTTCAATTTTACTAGAGAGACCTTCCAGTTTACTAGAGAGTCCTTCAATTTTACTAGAGAGACCTTCCAGTTTACTAGAGAGTCCTTCCAGTTTACTAGAGAGTCCTTCAATTTTACTAGAGAGACCTTCCAGTTTACTAGAGAGACCTTCCAGTTTACTAGAAAGTCCTTCCAGTTTACTAGAGAGTCCTTCCAGTTTACTAGAGAGTCCTTCCAGTTTACTAGAGAGTCCTTACAGTTTACCAGAGAGACCTTCCAGTTTACCAGAGAGACC
Source organism: Megaustenia siamemsis (assembly GCA_032433765.1). NCBI lineage: Eukaryota > Metazoa > Mollusca > Gastropoda > Stylommatophora > Ariophantidae > Megaustenia > Megaustenia siamemsis. The sequence continues at coordinate 536,224 of JAVIAB010000025.1, read as the reverse complement.
TTCCAGTTTACCAGAGAGACCTTCCAGTTTACCAGAGAGACCTTCCAGTTTACTAGAGAGTCCTTCCAGTTTACTAGAAAGTCCTTCCAGTTTACTAGAGAGTCCTTCCAGTTTACTAGAGAGACCTTCCAGTTTACCAGAGAGACCTTCCAGTTTACCAGAGAGACCTTCAAGTTTACCAGAGAGACCTTCCAGTTCACCAGAGAGACCTTCCAGTTTACTAGAGAGTCCTTCAAGTTTACCAGAGAGACCTTCCAGTTTACTAGAGAGTCCTTCAAGTTTACCAGAGAGACCTTCCAGTTTACCAGAGAGACCTTCCAGTTTACTAGAGAGTCCTTCCAGTTTACCAGAGAGACCTTCAAGTTTACCAGAGTCCTTCCAGTTTACTAGAGAGTCCTTCCAGTTTACCAGAGAGTCCTTCCAGTTTACCAGAGTCCTTCCAGTTTACTAGAGAGTCCTTCCAGTTTACTAGAGAGTCCTTCCAGTTTACTAGAGAGTCCTTCCAGTTTACTAGAGAGTCCTTCCAGTTTACTAGAGAGTCCTTCCAGTTTACTAGAGAGTCCTTCCAGTTTACTAGAGAGTCCTTCCAGTTTACTAGAGAGTCCTTCCAGTTTACTAGAGAGACCTTCCAGTTTACTAGAGAGTCCTTCCAGTTTACTAGAGAGTCCTTCCAGTTTACTAGAGAGTCCTTCCAGTTTACTAGAGAGACCTTCCAGTTTACTAGAGAGTCCTTCCAGTTTACTAGAGAGTCCTTCCAGTTTACTAGAGAGTCCTTCCAGTTTACCAGAGAGTCCTTCCAGTTTACCAGAGAGTCCTTCAAGTTTACCAGAGAGACCTTCCAGTTTACCAGAGAGACCTTCCAGTTTACCAGAGAGACCTTCCAGTTTACCAGAGAGTCCTTCAAGTTTACCAGAGAGTCCTTCAAGTTTACCAGAGAGTCCTTCAAGTTTACCAGAGAGACCTTCCAGTTTACTAGAGAGTCCTTCAAGTTTACCAGAGAGTCCTTCAAGTTTACCAGAGAGTCCTTCAAGTTTACCAGAGAGATCTTCCAGTTTACCAGAGAGACCTTCCAGTTTACCAGAGAGACCTTCCAGTTTACCAGAGAGACCTTCCAGTTTACCAGAGAGACCTTCCAGTTCACCAGAGAGACCTTCCAGTTTACTAGAGAGTCCTTCAAGTTTACCAGAGAGACCTTCCAGTTTACTAGAGAGTCCTTCCAGTTTACTAGAGAGTCCTTCCAGTTTACTAGAGAGTCCTTCCAGTTTACTAGAGAGACCTTCAAGTTTACTAGAGAGACCTTCCAGTTTACCAGAGAGTCCTTCCAGTTTACTAGAGAGTCCTTCCAGTTTACTAGAGAGACCTTCCAGTTTACTAGAGAGTCCTTCAATTTTACTAGAGAGACCTTCCAGTTTACTAGAGAGTCCTTCAATTTTACTAGAGAGACCTTCCAGTTTACTAGAGAGTCCTTCCAGTTTACTAGAGAGTCCTTCAATTTTACTAGAGAGACCTTCCAGTTTACTAGAGAGTCCTTCCAGTTTACTAGAGAGTCCTTCCAGTTTACTAGAGAGTCCTTCCAGTTTACTAGAGAGTCCTTCCAGTTTACCAGAGAGACCTTCCAGTTTACCAGAGAGACCTTCCAGTTTACCAGAGAGACCTTCCAGTTTACCAGAGAGACCTTCCAGTTTACTAGAGAGTCCTTCCAGTTTACTAGAGAGTCCTTCAATTTTACTAGAGAGACCTTCCAGTTTACTAGAGAGTCCTTCCAGTTTACTAGAGAGTCCTTCAATTTTACTAGAGAGACCTTCCAGTTTACTAGAGAGTCCTTCCAGTTTACTAGAGAGTCCTTCCAGTTTACTAGAGAGTCCTTCCAGTTTACTAGAGAGTCCTTCCAGTTTACCAGAGAGACCTTCCAGTTTACCAGAGAGACCTTCCAGTTTACCAGAGAGACCTTCCAGTTTACCAGAGAGACCTTCCAGCTTACTAGAGAGTCCTTCCAGTTTACTAGAGAGTCCTTCCAGTTTACTAGAGAGTCCTTCCAGTTTACTAGAGAGACCTTCCAGTTTACCAGAGAGACCTTCCAGTTTACCAGAGAGACCTTCCAGTTTACCAGAGAGACCTTCCAGTTCACCAGAGAGACCTTCCAGTTTACTAGAGAGTCCTTCAAGTTTACCAGAGAGACCTTCCAGTTTACTAGAGAGTCCTTCAAGTTTACCAGAGAGACCTTCCAGTTTACCAGAGAGACCTTCCAGTTTACTAGAGAGTCCTTCCAGTTTACCAGAGAGACCTTCAAGTTTACCAGAGAGTCCTTCCAGTTTACTAGAGAGTCCTTCCAGTTTACCAGAGAGTCCTTCCAGTTTACCAGAGTCCTTCCAGTTTACTAGAGAGTCCTTCCAGTTTACTAGAGAGTCCTTCCAGTTTACTAGAGAGTCCTTCCAGTTTACTAGAGAGTCCTTCCAGTTTACTAGAGAGTCCTTCCAGTTTACTAGAGAGTCCTTCCAGTTTACTAGAGAGTCCTTCCAGTTTACTAGAGAGACCTTCCAGTTTACTAGAGAGTCCTTCCAGTTTACTAGAGAGTCCTTCCAGTTTACTAGAGAGTCCTTCCAGTTTACCAGAGAGTCCTTCCAGTTTACCAGAGAGTCCTTCCAGTTTACTAGAGAGACCTTCCAGTTTACTAGAGAGTCCTTCAAGTTTACTAGAGAGTCCTTCCAGTTTACTAGAGAGTCCTTCCAGTTTACTAGAGTCCTTCCAGTTTACTAGAGAGTCCTTCCAGTTTACTAGAGAGTCCTTCCAGTTTACTAGAGAGTCCTTCCAGTTTACTAGAGAGTCCTTCCAGTTTACCAGAGAGTCTTTCCAGTTTACCAGAGAGTCCTTCCAGTTTACCAGAGAGTCCTTCCAGTTTACTAGAGAGACCTTCCAGTTTACTAGAGAGTCCTTCCAGTTTACTAGAGAGTCCTTCCAGTTTACTAGAGAGTCCTTCCAGTTTACTAGAGAGTCCTTCCAGTTTACCAGAGAGTCCTTCCAGTTTACTAGAGAGTCCTTCCAGTTTACTAGAGAGTCCTTCCAGTTTACCAGAGAGACCTTCCAGTTTACTAGAGAGACCTTCCAGTTTACTAGAGAGTCCTTCCAGTTTACTAGAGAGACCTTCCAGTTTACTAGAAAGACCTTCCAGTTTACTAGAGAGACCTTCCAGTTTACTAGAGAGACCTTCCAGTTTACCAGAGAGACCTTCCAGTTTACTAGAGAGACCTTCCAGTTTACTAGAGAGTCCTTCCAGTTTACCAGAGATACCTTCCAGTTTACCAGAGAGACCTTCCAGTTTACCAGAGAGACCTTCCAGTTTACCAGAGAGACCTTCCAGTTTACTAGAGAGACCTTCCAGTTTACTAGAGAGTCCTGGTTGGGACAGTGACTTCTGTACTCTAGTCAGGAGAGAGAGAATTCAGTTACCATTGAAGTTAACATTAGAGGTGGAAGTTATGGAGAGACGTCCAACCAGCTAGGGTCTAGCCAAAGTTATCGAGAGACGTCCATGAGCGGACAAGGAGTGACCAAAGATTTGCCCGTCATGAGCGGACAAGGAGTGACCAAAGATTTACCCGTCATGAGCGGACAAGGAGTGACCAAAGATTTGCCCGTCATGAGCGGACAAGGAGTGACCAAAGATTTACCCGTCATGAGCGGACAAGGAGTGACCAAAGATTTGCCCGTCATGAGCAGACAAGGAGTGACCAAAGATTTGCCCGTCATGAGCGGACAAGGAGTGACCAAAGATTTGCCCGTCATGAGCGGACAAGGAGTGACCAAAGATTTGCCCGTCATGAGCGGACAAGGAGTGACCAAAGATTTGCCCGTCATGAGCGGACAAGGAGTGACCAAAGATTTACCCGTCATGAGCGGACAAGGAGTGACCAAAGATTTACCCGTCATGAGCGGACACGGCGTGACCAAAGAAACCATGTGGTAGAAGAAAACAAGGCAGACCCAGAGAATCGCTATACAGAACAATTACTATGGAAGGGTCAACCATGGGACTAAGAAACAACCAAGAACTAACAAGAAATAATCAATAGTGGAGATCAACGATTTCCGCCCTGTATGTTGTCTTTGATGAGAGGTACTAACTTAAAACAACTGAGACCCTAATCAAGGAGCTTCTATTCTCTTATGATGCAGTTTTATGATGAACGTAAGGGCGGAAGTAGACCAAAGAGCAAACCAACGCTGAGATATAAGGATGTTTGCAGGGCTTCCTTGAGGGAATTCTCTATCAGTGAAAGAAAATAGGATAATCTGTCTGCAGATCGTAGCACACGGAGAACAAAAATAAAAAATGACACAGCCACTTTCGGGGCAGTAAAAGTAAAAAAAGTAAAGTACCCCCCGCACGCCAAGTGGCGTATAGGGAAATATGGTGTTAGCGACCCTATATTTTACAGACCTTCAGCACATGATTTTTGGGGTAATGTGGTCGGTATTACGCCTGTGCTGCTTTACTTGCCCAGAAAAAATCCGGTACCCATTTAAGGCTGGGTGAACCCGGAAGCCGTCGGTTGGGATCGAACCCTTGTCCGTGGTAGTCCAGTTTACTAAACACTGAGCTATCGCGGCTACTTTCGGGGCAGTGCTAATATCAAATTCAGAAGACAAAAGACACAGGAGAAAGGAGGCGAGGCCAGGTACCACGAATACACCTTGCTCGTTTTGTGGATGGATCTGTCTGTTCAATGTTGGCAGATTCAGCCACGACGGAAGCTATCAGCAAAGCAGCATTCAGCATAAGACACTCATATTTTACCAAGCTACTGACTTATTGCTTGCTACCAACCGTCTGTCAAGTCATGATTGCTTGCTACCAACCGTCTGTCAAGTCATGATTGCTTGCTACCAACCGTCTGTCAAGTCATGATTGCTTGCTACCAATCGTCTGTCAAGTCATGATTGCTTGCTACCAACCGTCTGTCAAGTCATGATTGCTTGCTACCAACCGTCTGTCAAGTCATGATTGCTTGCTACCAGCCGTCTGTCAAGTCATGATTGCTTGCTACCAACCATCTGTCAAGTCATGATTGCTTGCTAGCAACCGTCTGTCAAGTCATGATTGCTTGCTACCAACCGATTATCAAGTCATGATTGCTTGCTACCAACCGTCTGTCAAGTCATGATAGCTTGCTACCAACCGTCTGTCAAGTCATGATTGCTTGCTACCAACCGTCTGTCAAGTCATGATTGCTTACTACCAACCGTTTGTCAAGTCATGATTGCTTGCTACCAGCCGTCTGTCAAGTCATGATTGTTTGCTACCAACCGTCTGTCAAGTCATGATTGCTTGCTACCAGCCGTCTGTCAAGTCATGATTGCTTACTACCAACCGTTTGTCAAGTCATGATTGCTTGCTACCAGCCGTCTGTCAAGTCATGATTGCTTACTACCAACCGTTTGTCAAGTCATGATTGCTTGCTACCAGCCGTCTGTCAAGTCATGATTGCTTACTACCAACCGTCTGTCAAGTCATGATTGCTTGCTACCAACCGTCTGTCAAGTCATGATTGCTTGCTACCAACCGTCTGTCAAGTCATGATTGCTTACTACCAACCGTCTGTCAAGTCATGATTGCTTGCTACCAACCGTCTGTCAAGTCATGATTGCTTGCTACCAACCGTCTGTCAAGTCATGATTGCTTACTACCAACCGTCTGTCAAGTCATGATTGCTTGCTACCAACCGTCTGTCAAGTCATGATTGCTTACTACCAACCGTCTGTCAAGTCATGATTGCTTGCTACCAACCGTCTGTCAAGTCATGATTGCTTACTACCAACCGTCTGTCAAGTCATGATTGCTTGCTACCAACCGTCTGTCAAGTCATGATTGCTTGCTACCAACCGTCTGTCAAGTCATGATTGCTTACTACCAACCGTCTGTCAAGTCATGATTGCTTGCTACCAACCGTCTGTCAAGTCATGATTGCTTACTACCAACCGTCTGTCAAGTCATGATTGCTTGCTACCAACCGTCTGTCAAGTCATGATTGCTTACTACCAACCGTCTGTTAAGTCATGATTGCTTACTACCAACCGTCTGTCAAGTCATGATTGCTTACTACCAACCGTCTGTCAAGTCATGATTGCTTACTACCAACCGTCTGTCAAGTCATGATTGTTTGCTACCGATCGTCTGTCAAGTCATGATTGCTTGCTACCAACCGTCTGTCAAGTCATGATTGCTTGCTACCAACCGTCTGTCAAGTCATGATTGCTTACTACCAACCGTCTGTCAAGTCATGATTGCTTGCTACCAACCGTCTGTCAAGTCATGATTGCTTACTACCAACCGTCTGTCAAGTCATGATTGCTTGCTACCAACCGTCTGTCAAGTCATGATTGCTTACTACCAACCGTCTGTCAAGTCATGATTGCTTGCTACCAACCGTCTGTCAAGTCATGATTGCTTGCTACCAACCGTCTGTCAAGTCATGATTGCTTACTACCAACCGTCTGTCAAGTCATGATTGCTTGCTACCAACCGTCTGTCAAGTCATGATTGCTTACTACCAACCGTCTGTCAAGTCATGATTGCTTGCTACCAACCGTCTGTCAAGTCATGATTGCTTACTACCAACCGTCTGTTAAGTCATGATTGCTTACTACCAACCGTCTGTCAAGTCATGATTGCTTACTACCAACCGTCTGTCAAGTCATGATTGCTTACTACCAACCGTCTGTCAAGTCATGATTGTTTGCTACCGATCGTCTGTCAAGTCATGATTGCTTGCTACCAACCGTCTGTCAAGTCATGATTGCTTGCTACCAACCGTCTGTCAAGTCATGATTGCTTACTACCAACCGTCTGTCAAGTCATGATTGCTTGCTACCAACCGTCTGTCAAGTCATGATTGCTTACTACCAACCGTCTGTCAAGTCATGATTGCTTGCTACCAACCGTCTGTCAAGTCATGATTGCTTACTACCAACCGTCTGTCAAGTCATGATTGCTTGCTACCAACCGTCTGTCAAGTCATGATTACTTACTACCAACCGTCTGTCAAGTCATGATTGCTTGCTACCAACCGTCTGTCAAGTCATGATTGCTTGCTACCAACCGTCTGTCAAGTCATGATTGCTTGCTACCAACCGTCTGTCAAGTCGCCAAAGGCCCTAACACGTCTACTAAGTTAGTGCCACAAATTAATTATTCGAAACTAACCGTACAAGCAGCAGAAGAGGAAAAATAAGAATAAATAAATTTCAATTTGTTGCTGCACACGATGATAATGTTTACAGATACTACAAAAATAATTTAAAAAACAAAACTCCAGCGTGATGAAATGATATTTATTGATCGATCCAACCCGAGGCTAGGCCGAGTGCTTGTAGGCAGCCGAACCTTCGAGACAACAGTTCTTTCAACAATTACTGATTCCAGTTGATTTTATCGACATTTGTATTTCGACATGTCTACAGCAACTGGCATTTACTGACAACAAAATATGAATGGATTCTGGTTGCATTGACAATAACAAAATGTTATCGGTTCTCTCTACTACAGGAACATTGTAACGGGTAACAAATTGTTATAGGTAAGACCTAAATGATGGTAATAAGAGAGTTAATCGTTATAAGGCAATGTTATCAAACTTGATCTAGGGCAAAAGTGAGTTCTTCTAGATAACAAAAGGTTGTTAGGAAGGTTTGTCCTAGAACTTAAGTGAGTTGTTACAGATAACAAAATATTGTAGTAAGGTTTGTCCTAGAACCTGAGTTGTTACAGATAACAAAATGTTATTAGTAAGGTTTGTCCTAGAACCTGAGTTGTTATAAATAACAAAATGTTATTAGTAAGGTTTGTCCTAGAACCTGAGTTGTAATAGATAACAAAATGTTATTAGTAAGGTTTGTCCTAGAACCTGAGTTGTAATAAATAACAAAATGTTATTAGTAAGGTTTGTCCTAGAACCTGAGTTGTTATAAATAACAAAATGTTATTAGTAAAGTTTGTCCTAGAACCTGAGTTGTAATAGATAACAAAATGTTATTAGTAAGGTTTGTCCTTGAACCTGAGTTGTTATAGATAACAAAATGTTATTAGTAAGGTTTGTCCTAGAACCTGAGTTGTTATAGATAACAAAATGTTATTAGTAAGGTTTGTCCTTGAACCTGAGTTGTTATAAATAACAAAATGTTATTAGCAAGGTTTGTCCTTGAACCTGAGTTGTTATAGATAACAAAATGTTATTAGTAAGGTTTGTCCTAGAACCTGAGTTGTTATAGATAACAAAATGTTATTAGTAAGGTTTGTCCTTGAACCTGAGTTGTTATAGATAACAAAATGTTATTAGTAAGGTTTGTCCTAGAACCTGAGTTGTTATAGATAACAAAATGTTATTAGTAAGGTTTGTCCTTGAACCTGAGTTGTTATAGATAACAAAATGTTATTAGTAAGGTTTGTCCTAGAACCTGAGTTGTTATAAATAACAAAATGTTATTAGCAAGGTTTGTCCTAGAACCAAAGTGAGTTGTTAGAGTTAGGCCAACCACAAACCAGAAATGTGACGTCACTGACAAAAGAAATGTGTTAGTTAGAGAACATTGCTTAGAGATCAATGTCTGGATGTAGTCAACAATCACAGTCGCTGACAATCATCTTCATTCAAGTTTATTAATGATTCTGTTGGCACATGATGTATGAGTGTAGTACTTACAATTATATATTAACGTTCTTTATTTGAGATGAACTCAGAGGCTACCGCCGATAGATGTAGAGTCATCTCTCTGTAACTATTGTCTGTGACATTCTGTCACTCACAACCTGTCTTGGCAATACTTTGAGTCTATCTCTATGTCTTCATTCGTATCCCACTGATATCTACTTACTATTGTTCTCTGGAGCACACAACTTCTGAATATAACTTGAAACACTTTTCAATTAAAACACTATGCTATTACTGACTGACGTATATCTATTGAACTGTTTCTTTATTTCTCTAACTCTAAGTGTTTCTCTATCTCTCTAACTCTAAGTGTTTCTCTATCTCTCTAACTCTAAATGTTTATCTATCTCTCTAACTCTAAGTGTTTCTCTATCTCTCTAACTCTAAATGTTTCTCTATCTCTCTAACTCTAAATGTTTCTCTATCTCTCTAACTCTTAGTGTTTCTCTATCTCTCTAACTCTAAATGTTTCTCTATCTCTCTAACTCTAAGTGTTTCTTTGTCTCTCTAAATATAAGTTTTTCTCTCTCTCTTTCTAACTCTAAATGTTTCTCTGACTCTCTAACTCTAAGTGTTTCTCTTCCTCGGTGTTTCTGGTGGTTGCTCTGTTGTTTCTCAGCTCTAAAAGTTCTTTCTTCTCTGTTCTTGCCGTATTCTTTTTGCTAATGCATGAGGTTAAATACCTCTTTCTCATTTGCTTAAATTATTTTCTCAGTCTTTGCGCAGCTAATAAATGACCGCGAATTTGAATTATATTTGACTGTGTCTCGAAATTTACAAAACAAGATTACATCTTGACATTTTGTTAACCTCCGAGTCTCATAAACAAAGCTACCTCTCTCATAAACTTGACCTGTCCCCGAGTTTGTTTATCAACCGAATTTCTGGACAGGTGATGGGTCGAGTTATGTTACCTCCATCTCCACACTTTTTCCAATCACAGCTTGTAGATGCCCAGTCTCCCTAAAGTGGCTGCTGTGGATGTGTGGATGTGTGTAAACACAGTTCAGTTACCGTTACAACCCACCGAGTTTGGTGTAACAACTAAGCAATCAGACACATGCTATCTTCCACTATGTGATATATTATACCCTACTCTACATACTGTTCAATGCACACATATATATATATATACACAAATACGCATATATACACAAACACACATATAAACATACACACATATAAACATACACATACATATATACACATACAAACATGCACATTCAACGCAAACATACGCACACATACATACATTCACATATATGCACAAATACACACATATACACACATATGCACATATACACTCATACACACATATATACACACATATATACACGCATATATACAGACATACAAACATACAAATGGACATACACATATACATACACACTCATACATACACACACACACACACACTCAGCACACATACACATATATACGAATATATACACACATATGCAGACATATACATATACGCTCATGAACACGGAAATATATACAAACATACATACAAACACATACATGCACATACATACATACATTCACACAATCACACAAATAGACACACATACACACATCACGAACACATACACACATATACACACAAATACATACAGGCACACATATACACAAATACACAAACATATACACACATGTACACATATATACACATATATACACACACATATACATATTCCATTCGAAAATTCCATGTCTACTAAGACCTTTTATTCTCTCGTTGTCTAATAATATCTTACATTCTATCCATGTCTACTAAGATCTTTTATTCTCTCCATGTCTACTAAGATCTTTTATTCTCTTGTTGTCTACTAAGATCTTACATTCTCTCCATGTCTACTCAGATCTTATAATCTCTCCATGTCTACTAAGATCTTATAATCTCTCCATATCTACTAAGATCTTATAATCTCTCCATGTCTACTAAGATCTTATAATCTCTCCATTTATACTAAGATCTTATAATCTCTCCATGTCTACTATGATCTTATAATCTCTCCATGTCTACTAAGATCTTATAATCTCTCCATCTATACTAAGATCTTATAATCTCTCCATCTATACTAAGATCTTATAATCTCTCCATGTCTACTAAGATCTTATAATCTCTCCATGTATACTAAGATCTTATAATCTCTCCATGTCTACTAAGATCTTATAATCTCTCCATGTCTACTAAGATCTTACATTCTCTCCATGTCTACTAAGATCTTATATTCTCTCCATGTATACAACAATCTTATAATCTCTCCATGTCTACTAAGATCTTATAATCTCTCCATGTCTACTAAGATCTTTTATTCTCTCCATGTCTACTAAGATCTTATAATCTCTCCATGTCTACTAAGATCTTTTATTCTCTCCATGTCTACTAAGATCTTATATTCTCTCCATGTCTACTAAGATCTTTTATTCTCTCCATGTCTACTAAGATCTTATAATCTCTCCATGTCTACTAAGATCTTATAATCTCTCCATGTCTACTAAGATCTTATATTCTCTCCATGTCTACTAAGATCTTTTATTCTCTCCATGTCTACTAAGATCTTATATTCTCTCCATGTATACAACAATCTTATAATCTCTCCATCTATACTAAGATCTTATAATCTCTCCATGTCTACTAAGATCTTTTATTCTCTCCATGTCTACTAAGATCTTTTATTCTCTCCATGTCTACTAAGATCTTTTATTCTCTCCATGTCTACTAAGATCTTTTATTCTCTCCATGTCTACTAAGATCTTTTATTCTCTCCATGTCTACTAAGATCTTTTATTCTCTCCATGTCTACTAAGATCTTTTATTCTCTCCATGTCTACTAAGATCTTTTATTCTCTCCATGAGAAAGCAGAGACAGCTGCAATTACAGGAGACAGCAGAACTCTTTATACTGTACAAAAGATGCTGACAAACACCTATACATCCAGTGGAACACCAATTCTAGACAAATCTGGATTAATGCTAACAACAAGCGCAGACATAAAAGCCCGTTGGGCGGAACACTTCAAAGAAATTCTTAACCGTCCACTACCTCACAGTTTAATAGATTTTGAAGCTGAAACACCAGCAGCAGAATTAGATGTAAATTTAGATGACTTCACCTTGAGTGAAATAGAAACCACCTTAAAGCTAATGACCAATAACAAGGCTGCTGGAGAGGATAAGTTAACAGCTGAGATCCTCAAGGCAATTGATAGCCATAATTTAATACATCTCCAAAAAATGTTCAACATCATTTGGAAAACAGAGAAGACGCCTCATAAATGGAAAAAAGGAATCATTGTTAAGATCCCAAAAAAGGGCAATCTTAGAGATTGTAACAATTGGAGAGGCGTGACACTTTTGTCAGTTGCCTCAAAATTATTCTGTAAAATCATCCTAAATAGAATAAAGGATTCAATAGATACAGTAATGCGTGAAGAACAGGCTGGGTTTAGAAAAGGGAGAAGCTGTCTTGACCACATTTTCACTCTACGACTTATATTGGAGGAACACATTGAAAAGCAAAAACCTTTTGTACTTAACTTCATCGACTTCAAAAAAGCATTTGATAGTATTCATAGAGATTCTTTGTGGAAAATTCTGAAGCAATATGGCTTACCATCAAAAATCATAAATATTATCAAAGACATGTATGATGGTTACACATGTGCAGTTCGAACAGAGGAAGGACTGAGCGAATGTTTCCCAATAGAAACTGGGGTTAAACAAGGATGTATTTTATCGCCCTTGTTATTTGGAATTGTTATGGACTTCATAATGAAGAAATGCTGCACTGGTAATAAAGGCATCGAATGGATACAAGGAGACCATTTGGAGGACCTGGACTTTGCTGATGACATAGTTCTCATCAGCAATCAGATAAAAACGATGCAGGAAAACACAAATGAACTATCATCAATAGCCAGCAAAATTGGGCTTGAGGTCAATCATGAAAAGACTAAAGTCATGAAAAGTTTAATTCCAACAAGTGACAAAATATACATGGAAAACAAACCAGTAGAAGAGATCGATCACTTCATCTATCTTGGAAGTCACATTGATCGAGAAGGGGATACGAGCAAAGAAATTAGAATCAGACTGGCTAAAGCAGCAATGTCTTTCAGAAGCCTTGAAAAGTTGTGGAAATCAAAACTCATTAGCACAAACACAAAACTTAGGCTATTCAAATCAAATGTACTATCAACCCTTACGTATGCGTGTGAAAGCTGGAAAACAACAAGAGATATAGAAACAAAGTTGAACGCATTCGAAAATAAATGTCTAAGGAAAATACTTGGTATAGAATGGAACGAATTCAAAACAAACGAGGAAATTAGAGAAATCGCCAATCAACCACTAATATCTTCAGTAATAAAGAAAAGACGATGGTCATACGTTGGACATGTGATGAGAAGAGATAATAATCGAATAGCAAAGCAAGCCCTCATATGGGAAACAACAGGTAAAAGAAAAAGAGGAAGACCCAGGGAGACACTGAGAAGAACATTGATGAGAGAGGCAAGAGCAGCAGGAATCGGCTCCCTCAATGAGATAGAACTGCTTGCACAGAACAGAGACAGATGGCGAGATTTGATAAAATATCTTTAAAAGAAAACTGCTAGAACAAAAATTCATATAGGTGAAGGTGTATCTTGGTCTACGCCCTATGGGCCGGTTACGGCTCGAAAGGTCAATAGATAGATGTCTACTAAGATCTTATATTCTCTCCATGTCTACTAAGATCTTTTATTCTCTCCATGTCTACTAAGATCTTATATTCTCTCCATGTATACAACAATCTTATAATCTCTCCATCTATACTAAGATCTTATAATCTCTCCATGTCTACTAAGATCTTATAATCTCTCCATGTCTACTAAGATCTTATAATCTCTCCATGTCTACTAAGATCTTTTATTCTCTCCATGTCTACTAAGATCTTATAATCTCTCCATGTCTACTAAGATCTTTTATTCTCTCCATGTCTACTAAGATCTTATAATCTCTCCATGTCTACTAAGATCTTTTATTCTCTCCATGTCTACTAAGATCTTATAATCTCTCCATGTCTACTAAGATCTTATAATCTCTCCATGTCTACTAAGATCTTTTATTCTCTCCATGTCTACTAAGATCTTTTATTCTCTCCATGTCTACTAAGATCTTATATTCTACATCACTGAATAAGCGCTCGGTGATTCTTTCATTGGCACCAAAACTCCCTATCGTCTGGGAACAAAAGTCCAGCCAATATAGAATATTAGTTCAGATTCTTACAGCAAATATCAATCTCTCGGTCTTCATTCAGCTTATTTTGCAATATGTCCTCGGCTCCAATTGACAATTCATATGTTTATTTTTATTTCTTTTCCCTTTTAATATTTAAAAAAAAGATCTAAAATGGCATCTTAACGATTATTTCCGCCGATGTAATTTCCAATTGCGGAATGATACATCAAATATGCGGTCGTCGTATGTGCGCTTATCCGATCACTAAGATGGAATATTTCACAATCTTATTTCTTTTATATCTTGATTTCATTCATTTTTATTATTGTTTTCTTATTTTTAAAAAAAAATCGTCTTATTCTAACGTGTTATTCTACTTATCATTTTCTTCTTCTCTGTCATTTATTTTTTCCTTACTGCTTATTTCTCAGCTTCTGTTTTTTTATAGTTCCTCTGATTCTTTTTTTTTTTTTACTACATTTGAATTTAACTTTTCTTCTTTCTTGCCCCTTCCATCTTCCTCCTTTTCAATTTGTTTTTTTTTTATGTTTTCTTTCTTTCTCCAATTTAATTTTCTTTTTCTTCCTCTTATTTTCTTATTTTTCTTCTCATTCTACTTCGTCTTTTGTATTTCTATAACTCTCACATCTACCTGATACTTAATTTCCGAATGTTTTGACTGCAGAGATCGCACAGACTCTAAGGTAAGATCACATCCACATAAGATGTAGAGTTGCAACTGAAATATTTTGGTCAAAAGTAATTGATTGACATGCTAGGCTACAACTGGCAAGATATAAGGAAAGCGTGATCGCGGACAACAGAGAGAGAGAGAGAGAGAGAGAGAGAGAGAGAGAGAGAGAGAGAGAGCTTGATGATTTGGTGTCGTGGCACGGTAAACAGTCAACAATAGAACTGTTACGATAAACTATGGGCAGATAATTGTGAAAGGAAGTGATCACCTCCCCCATCCGTCATGGCACATGATGGCGATGATGCTTATGGAGAAACATCATGATCATTTCTTTAAATAACGGTATTTTAATATTTGTTTCCTCTCTATCTATCTATCTATCTATCTATCTATCTATCTATCTATCTATCTATCTATCTATCTATCTATCTATCTATCTATCTATCTATCTATCTATCTATCTATCTGTCTGTCTGTCTGTGAGTCTGTCTGTTTATCTATCTATCTATCTATCTATCTATCTATCTATCTATCTATCTATCTATCTATCTATCTATCTATCTATCTATCTATCTATATATCTGTCTATCTGTCTGTCTGTCTGTCTGCCTGCCTGTCTGTCTGCCTGCTTGTTTGTCTGTCTGCCTGCCTGTCTGTCTGTCTGTCTGCCTGCCTGCCTGTTTGTCTGTCTGTCTGTCTGCCTGCCTGCCTGTCTGTCTGTCTGTCTGCCTGCCTGCCTGCCTGCCTGTCTGTCTGCCTGCCTGCCTGTCTGTCTGTCTGTCTGTCTGCCTGCCTGCCTGCCTGCCTGTCTGTCTGTCTGTCTGTCTGTCTGTCTGTCTGCCTGCCTGCCTGCCTGTCTGTCTGTCTGTCTGTCTGTCTGTATGTATGTCTGTCTGTCTGTCTATCTGACTGTATGCATGCGGTCTTTTGTCTCCTGTCACCCAGGTATAGCGCCAGGACGATATTTCTACATTTTGTTTAAGCTTCTAAAAATCAACAATAGACACGTTGAGCGTTGAGCGTTGAACGTTGAGCGTTGAGCGTTGAGCGTTGAACGTTGAGCGTTGGACGTTGAGCGTTGAACGTTGAGCGTTGAGCGTTGAGCTTTGAGCGTTGAGCGTTGAGCGTTGAGCGTTGAGCGTTGAACGTTGAGCGTTGAGCGTTGAGCGTTGAACGTTGAGCGTTGAGCGTTGAACGTTGAACGTTGAACGTTGAGCGTTGAGCGTTGAGCGTTGAGCTTTGAACGTTGAGCGTTGAGCGTTGAGCGATGTGAGAAATTCAAAGAGGAAATATTTGCCTGGTTCAACAGCAGCTTCTGACATGATGTTTGTGGAGCGAAGGTGGGCGTCAGCAACACGGCTGAAAGCTGTCTACGACTCATAGCTCATGGTTTACCATGTTTGCTGAAGCAGAGCTATCCAGACTTTGACCGCACAGGTGGAGCATTCCTAGTGTGCAGGGAATGTAACCCCGAACATAAAAACTGCTCAATTCGGAGGTGTTCAGTCGAAAGAGACAAATATAGTGGTTTTTATTAGACAAATATAGTGGTTTTTATTAGACAAATGTAGTGGTTTTTATTAGACAAATATAGT
>JAVIAB010000025.1:485000-515000 GCA_032433765.1 Megaustenia siamemsis | reverse complement strand
AGCAGTCCAACAGTGGACGCAGGGTAGAGAGGGTAGCAGTCCAACAGTGGACGTAGGGTAGAGAGGGTAGCAATCCAACAGCGGACGTAGGGTAGAGAGGGTAGCAATCCAACAGCGGTCGCAGGGTAGAGAGGGTAGCAATCCAACAGCGGTCGCAGGGTGGAGAAGGTAGCAATCCAACAGCGGTCGCAGGGTAGAGAGGGTAGCAATCCAACAGCGGTCGCAGGGTAGAGAGGGTAGCATTCCAACAGCAGTCGCAGGGTAGAGAGGGTAGCAATCCAACAGCGGTCGCAGGGTAGACAGGGTAGCAATCCAACAGCGGTCGCAGGGTAGAGAGGGTAGCAGTCCAACAGCGGTCGCAGGGTAGAGAGGGTAGCAGTCCAACAGTGGACGCAGGGTAGAAAGGGTAGCAGTCCAAGAGTGGACGCAGGGTAGAGAGGGTAGCAGTCCAAGAGTGGACGCAGGGTAGAGAGGGTAGCAGTCTGTTATAGTGTGACTCAGTCATGGGCGATAATGGAAGAATAGAAGAATATGACGATAGACAGAAGAATAAAAGAATGAGGCGATGACGATGTGAAGTAGGATAGTTTTAGGCGGCGTAGAAAAGACACTCTTCAGAGGATTAGGAAGGAGACGTTAAGTCTACCCAACTCAGTCGCTGAGTCGTAATCAACTTGAAGATTACCAGTGAAATGCGTACAGGTGGTCAGCCTAAAGCCAGACAGATGTTTGCTCTGGTCGACAAAGTTGCGTAACGCAACGACACGGCCGCTGGTTCCTAGGAAACTCTTATATCGGCAGACGCCTTGAAGTCCAGTGAAGACCTGAGATGAAAGCGGACAACTAAACTGCCCCGCGTAATCAAAAGACCAGGTTATCTTTACGTTCAACAGTGATTACTCTTTGAGTCTCTGAATTGGAAATCGCCTGGAGTTTTAGTTGTTAGGGGACGGACTTAGGAAGATGGACAGGTTCGACAGGACTCCTAAAGTAATAAGACTTTGGAGATAATTAAAAAAGGCGGAGCTAGAGAGATAGTGACGGTCAAGAGACGTAGGTTAGGCCGTATCAGTGCTCGGGGGGGTGTGGTCACCTGGGACTTAAACCCCGAGACCCTGGGAACTAGGGAGATTAGGAGAGGAGAGGCCCAGAATGCTTTTGGGGCGAGGAGCAGTAGCTAGAGAGACATTTAGCTACACTCGGGCAGACTCAGCTATACTCAGCCAGACTCGAGACAATTCGGCCACACTCGGCCAGACTGAGCACATTCAGATACTAGTTCCTCAGCACTATCAGAAAGAGACAGGCAGATGTACTTAAGAATACTATACGGAGTAAACGGTCAACAAGATAGATAGATAGCCACAGATAGAACTTTATGAATACGAAACGGCCACACACAAACGTTATTTGACAATTCATCATCGCCGATAGGCTATGTCAAGTAACACCAATAAAGACCTTGTTTATACTTGTACTAAAAAGATTGATGAGTTATATATGTGTGTCCAAAGAAAGAACAAGTAGTAAGGTCAGAAAGAAGTTTGAAAGAAACCCTGCAACAGTCCAACAGTGGACGCAGGGTAGAAAGGGTAGCAGTCCAACAGTGGACGCAGGGTAGAAAGGGTAGCAGTCCAACAGTGGACGCAGGGTAGAGAGGGTAGCAGTCCAACAGTGGACGCAGGGTAGAGAGGGTAGCAGTCCAACAGTGGACGCAGGGTAGAGAGGGTAGCAGTCCAACAGTGGACGCAGGGTAGAAAGGGTAGCAGTCCAACAGTGGACGCAGGGTAGAGAGGGTAGCAGTCCAACAGTGGACGCAGGGTAGAGAGGGTAGCAGTCCAACAGTGGACGCAGGGTAGAGAGGGTAGCAGTCCAACAGTGGACGCAGGGTAGAGAGGGTAGCAGTCCAACAGTGGACGCAGGGTAGAGAGGGTAGCAGTCCAACAGTGGACGCAGGGTAGAGAGGGTAGCAGTCCAACAGTGGACTCGGGGTAGAGAGGGTAGCAGTCCAACAGTGGACGTAGGGTAGAGAGGGTAGCAGTCCAACAGTGGACGTAGGGTAGAGAGGGTAGCAGTCCAACAGTGGACGTAGGGTAGAGAGGGTAGCAGTCCAACAGTGGACGTAGGGTAGAGAGGGTAGCAGTCCAACAGTGGACGTAGGGTAGAGAGGGTAGCAGTCCAACAGTGGACGCAGGGTAGAGAGGGTAGCAATCCAACAGTGGACGCAGGGTAGAGAGGGTAGCAGTCCAACAGTGGACGCAGGGTAGAGAGGGTAGCAGTCCAACAGTGGACGCAGGGTAGAGAGGGTAGCAGTCCAACAGTGGACGCAGGGTAGAGAGGGTAGCAGTCCAACAGTGGACGCAGGGTAGAGAGGGTAGCAGTCCAACAGTGGACGCAGGGTAGAGAGGGTAGCAGTCCAACAGTGGACGCAGGGTAGAGAGGGTAGCAATCCAACAGTGGACGCAGGGTAGAGAGGGTAGCAGTCCAACAGTGGACGCAGGGTAGAAAGGGTAGGAAGAGAAGGAACAGGGAAAAAAGAAGAAAAGTGAAAAATAAGAAAAAAAAGGCGAAAGAATTGGAAGGGTAAAATGAAGAAGGAAACAATTTTTTTTTTTTAACTGAAAAAAAGAACACTGAAGTACAGAAACAACAATTGAAAGCATAGGAGGAAGAATAAGAAAAAATAAAGAAGGAATTAGAAAAAATTACAGAAAAGGAAGAAGAGTAAGAAGAAACAGCGAGAAAAATAGAAGGAAATACATAAAAATATATAGCAGGAACAATGAGAAAATAATACAAATAAATGAAGACAGAGAAACAAATATAGCTACAGTTCCATCAATGCTTTATTGTCTGAGAATATAATCTCTGACTTATAAAATGATGAACTGCCAAATATCATGCTAATGACACAAACGTCATTACAAAACAAGCAATGTCACATTTAAACATAAATATTCCTTATTTAATGAATTCAACAGATTATCGAAACAGCTTTCTTATTCACAAATCATGACATTGCATCTTTCAATTTCTTATCAATTGACTATTTATAGCTTCGCCTATATTCTAGGAATTTTTAAAAAATGGCAGAAATTAATTTTTAAGAAATTACACAATTCCTAGAGGAATGGGAATTCCTGTGGGGAATTCAACGTTGAATTCACGTGATATATTTCAGATTGTTCTTGAATAGCAAACTGTAATTAGCAGACTGACAATGAATTCATATTGTAACTTTGAATTCTCCTTAATGTCAGTCTCATTTAACTTTTATTTTCGAAAAATTAAATGTTAGTGCAACTCAAATTGCTGTCAATAATTGAAACTTGACAAATGATTTTGAGGTGGAGATCTAGGCTGCTAAACAGCTTCATGATTCAGTCAAACGTCAACATGTGGTGCACCACGCCTGTCGTGGATGGAGATCCGTGTTCATATTTCCGCCTGGACCACGGATGTTGTTGGTAAGGATACTGAAGCCAGTTTCACGCCAGACCGGGATACATTTCATGAAACAAACTCTAGCAGCATATTTCAGACAAGAGCAGGCAACTCTACACGGAGACAAGTCAACACTCAGCTTCATTGTCAGGCTGGCGGATGTAGCAGCTCTCAACATTTACCGGCTTGTTTGATGTACATTAAACGTGATCAGTCGACTAGCCAACTAAACAACCATTCAATCTTTTAGCCAACCAACCAACTAGCTAACCAACCAATCAGTTAGTCAACCAATTCGTTATAGCTAACCTACCAGTTGAACAACCAACCAACTAGCTAACCAACCAATCAGTTAGTCAACCAATTCGTTATAGCTAACCTACCAGTTGAACAACCAACCAACTAGCTAACCAACCAATCAGTTAGTCATCCAATTAGTTATAGCTAACGTACCAGTTGACCAACCAACTAGCTAACTAGTAGTAAGACAGACAATCAACTATCAAACAAATTAAATGACCATCCAATAACTAACCACCCAATAACAAACCACCCAATAACTAACCACCCAATAACCAACCACCCAATAACCAACCACCCAATAACCAATCACCCAATAACCAACCACCCAATAACCAACCATCCAATAACCAACCATCCAATAACCAACCACCCAATAACAAACCATCCAATAACCAACCAACCATCCAATAACCAACCACACAATAACCAAACATCCAATAACCAACCATTCAATAACCAACCACACAATAACCAACCATCCAATAACCAACCATTCAATAACTAACC
This sequence comes from Megaustenia siamemsis, assembly GCA_032433765.1. Lineage (NCBI taxonomy): Eukaryota > Metazoa > Mollusca > Gastropoda > Stylommatophora > Ariophantidae > Megaustenia > Megaustenia siamemsis. The sequence continues at coordinate 510,746 of JAVIAB010000025.1, read as the reverse complement.
ACCCAATAATCAACCACCCAATAACCAAATACCCAATAACCAACCACCCAATAATCAACCATCCAATAACCAACCACCCAATAACCAACCACCCAATAACCAACCATCCAATAACCAACCACCCAATAACCAACCACCCAATAACCAACCATCCAATAACCAACCATCCAATAACCAACCACCCAATAACAAACCACCCAATAACAAACCACACAATAACCAACCATCCAATAACCAACCATTCAATAACCAACCACCCAATAACCAAGCATCCAATAACCAACCATCCAAAAACCAACCATCCAATAACCAACCACCCAATAACCAACCACCCAATAACCAACCACCCAATAACCAACCACCCAATAACCAACCACCCAATAACCAACCAATATAAACCATAAACTCGCAAATCAACAATCCTACCAATCACGTGACCACAGACCAGCCTTGTAAAATAAATGCAATTAATTTTGCCAGGTTTCTACCTGATGAAGGCTTCGCCCGAAACGTCGTAGACTGTCTCATCTCACCGTAAATTGAGTTCCTTAACACCATGGTGTGTTTATTTTACGTGTGAGTAGCTCTACTAGCTGCCCCACGTCATCTATGTTGTATGTCTGTGCCTATCTATCTTCAACCAAACAACCACACAGGAAACTATCTTTATTAACCACCCAATCAAACAAACAATCAATAAATTAACCACTCAACTAATCAACTAACTAACCAATCAACTAACTAACCAATCAACTAACTAACCACTCAACTAACTAACCAATCAACTAACTAACAAATCAACTAACTAACCAATCAACGAATTAACCAATCAACTAACTAACCAATCAACTAACTAACCAATCAAATAACTAACCAATCAACTAACTAGCCAATCAACGAATTAACCAATCAACTAACTAACCAATCAACTAACTAACCAATCAACTAACTAACCAATCACCTAACTAACCAATCAACTAACTAGCCAATGATCTAACTAGCCAACCAGTCAATCAACCAAAGAAACAACCAATCAACTAACTAAACTAACAATCAACTAACTAACTAAACTAACCAATCAACTAACTAACCAATGGTCTAACTAGCCAACCAGCCAATCAACCAAACAAACAACCAATCAGCTAACTAACAAACAAACCAACCAATCAACTAACTAACCGATGAACTAACCAGCCAAACATCCAATAAACCAAACAATCAAACAACCAATCAGCTAACTAAACTAACCAATCAACTAACTAACCAATCAACTAACTAGTCAACCGTCCAATCAACCAAACAATCAGACAACCAATCAACTAACTAACAAACCAACCAATCAGCTAACTAACCAATGAACTTACTAGCCAACCAGTCAATCAATCAAACAACCAATCAGCTAAGTAACCAATGAACTAACAAGCCAATCAACCAACCAACCAATCAACAAACTAAATAAACTAACCAACCAATTGACTAACTAACCAACTAATTAACTAACTAACCTATCGTCTAACTAACCAATCAATTAGCCAACAAGTCAACTAACTATCCAATAGACTAACTAAACAACCAATCAACTAACTAAACAGTTGACTTATTAACCAACCAATCAACTAACTAGTCAATCAATTAATCAACTAGCCAACAACTCAGCGAACAAATCAACTAACAGTCCAATCGACTAACTAACCATCCAATCAAATAACTAATCAATCGACTAACTAACCATCCAATCAAATAACTAACCAATCGACTAACTAACCAATAAATGAACTAACTAACCAACCAACCGAACAACTAACTAAACAATCATGAACTAACTAATCAACCAACCAATAAACTAACTAACCAGCCAATTAACTAAGTAAACAACCAATGAACTAACTAACAAACCAACCAGTCAACTAACTAACCAACCATTCAATCAACTAACTAATCAACCAACCAATGAGCTAACTAGCCAAGCAACCAATCAACTAACTAACCAACCAGCCAATCAACTAACGAAACAACCAATGAACTAACTAACCAACCAACCGATCAACGAACTAAACAACCAGCCAATCAACTAACTAAACAACCAATGAACTAACTAACCAACCAACCAATCAATCAACTAACTAACCAACCAGCCAATCAACTAGCTAAACAACCAATAAACTAACACACCAACCAACCAATCAATCAACTAACTAACAAACCAGCCAATCATCTAGCTAAACAACCAATGAACTAACTAACCAACAAACCGATCAACTAACTAACCAACCAATAAATCAACTAACGAACCAGCCAATCAACTAACTAACCAACCAATCAATCAAACAACCAACCAACCAGTCAACCAACCAGTCAACCAACCAACCAACCAACCAACAAGTCAACCAACCAATTAGTCAACCAACCAACCAGTCAACTAACCAACCAACCAGTCAACCAACCAACCAGTCAACCAACCAACCAACCAGCCAACCAACCAACCAGTCAACCAACCAACCAGTCAACCAACCAACCAGTCAACCAACCAGTCAACCAACCAACCAGTCAACCAACCAGTCAACCAACCAACCAGTCAACCAACCAGTCAACCAACCAACCAGTCAACCAACCAGTCAACCAACCAACCAGTCAACCAACCAGTCAACCAACCAGTCAACCAACCAACCAGTCAACCAACCAGTCAACCAACCAGTCAACCAACCAGTCAACCAACCAACCAGTCAACCAACCAGTCAACCAACCAACCAGTCAACCAACCAGTCAACCAACCAACCAGTCAAACAACCAACCAACCAGTCAACCAACCAGTCAACCAACCAGTCAACCAACCAACCAGTCAACCAACCAACCAACCAACCAGTCAACCAACCAACCAGTCAACCAACCAACCAGTCAACCAACCAGTCAACCAACCAACCAGTCAACCAACCAGTCAACCAACCAACCAGTCAACCAACCAACCAGTCAACCAACCAACCAACCAGTCAACAAACCAACCAGTCAAACAACCAACCAACCAGTCAACCAACCAGTCAACCAAGCAATCAACCAACCAACCAGTCAACCAACCAACCAGTCAACCAACCAGTCAACCAACCAACCAGTCAAACAACCAACCAACCAGTCAACCAACCAGTCAACCAACCAGTCAACCAACCAACCAGTCAACCAACCAGTCAACCAACCAACCAGTCAACCAACCAACCAACCAGTCAACCAACCAACCAAACAACCAGTCAACCAACCAACCAACCAGTCAACCAACCAACCAACCAGTCAACTAACGAGCAAAATAATCCATTTCATGGAAGCTGGGTGGAAGTGGAAACTGATTCGGTCCAGATCAAATGTCGCCAAACATGGACAATCAAACCAGATCCAATTATTGGATTCCGTTGTTACCTGGTCAGTAAAGGACAGCACCAGCCATATCGATAGCAGTGATTGATCTGAGATCAACTTCAACGAGTAAATAACAAAAGGGTTAACGAATGAGAGCTGTCCAAGTTCCTTCTTCGTGTTCACGTAATGAAAACAACTACTCAGTCTGGTGAAGAGAGAGGAGATGAAACAGCCTGACACGAGCACTACAGTTTTTGGAAGCCTCACAACATTAAAATATTGCAGCAATGATAGCTTATTATCCATGATGGACGGGCAAAATCGAACGTGAGGATGGGAGATTAAAGATTGCAAGACCACACAATAGTGGTCTTGTGATGTTTGCTTCTGCATTTAAGAAATCGACACGGCTCTTAGTGATAATTTGTATTATACAGGAACGATGACGTAGGAACTACAACTTGTGAGAACCGAATGGGGGGGAACCAAAGGTGACATGATCAGCAGGAAACAAGGTCGATCAGTTCAGGCACTTTGGTTTTGAAGGAGCAGCTGGGCGGATATAGGAATGTTCTGATTGTAGTGACGATACCAAGCCCAAACAAACCTAGTCACGTGAGCACCTACAGCTTTGCCAGGAGGGCTGTAGGTTCATCACAAATAACAATGAGCAAAGATGCTGAAAACAATTTACGAGATTTTGTCCTTCATTACTTGCTCCATCGAGCACTATCCACATAGGTCACTAATATACTCGGACATCTATCATTATTGGTTCTTAAATTATAAGCTCAACTTTGGAAATTGTAACAATATTTTTTACAGTTTACAAGCAAGTAACTATATGATTCAAAATGAGAACCGCTCTGGGAGGTCTAGCAGGAAACATCGTCCCAGCACTGATAGCAATAAAGCTGTTGACATGAGCGCATAACAGGACGAGTTTTGTTGGAGGCTAACCCTGCCTCACCAACCAAAGAGTATCTGGTTCGAATATCATCAAAATCAATTGAGGTGTAATAACTGACCTTGATCACGAGCTAAGTGAGATTCAGAATCTACACCTATCGCAGGCGGATGTAAGAAACAAAGGTTCCATGTTCCAGTTATTTTTCCCTGTACTACACCTCTTCTTTCTTTCCTCAGTGACCAGACAAATAGTCACCTCTGTATCAAGTGACCAGACAAATAGTCACCTCTCTATCAAGTGACCAGACAAATAGTCACCTCTCTATCAAGTGACCAGACAAATAGTCACCTCTCTATCAAGTGACCAGACAAATAGCCACCTCTCTATCAAGTGACCTGACAAATAGCCACCTCTCTATCAAGTGACCAGACAAATAGCCACCTCTCTATCAAGTGACCAGACAAATAGCCACCTACCTATCAAGTGACCAGACAAATAGCCACCTCTCTATCAAGTGACCAGAGAAATAGTCACCTCTGTATCAAGTGACCAGACAAATAGCCACCTCTCTATCAAGTGACAAGACAAATAGTCACCTCTCGATCAAGTGACCAGACAAATATTCACCTCTCTATCAAGTGACCAGACAGATAGTCACCACTCTATCACGTGACCAGACAAATAGCCACCTCTCTATCAAGTGACCAGACAAATAGTCACCTCTCTATCACGTGACCAGACAAATAGCCACCTCTCTATCAAGTGACCAGACAAATAGCCACCTCTCTATCAAGTGACAAGACAGATAGTCACCTCTCTATCACGTGACCAGACAAATAGTCACCTCTCTATCAAGTGACCAGACAAATAGTCACCTCTCTATCAAGTGACCAGACAAATAGTCACCTCTGTATCAAGTGACCAGACAAATAGCCACCTCTCTATCAAGTGACCAGACAAATAGCCACCTCTCTATCAAGTGACAAGATAGATAGTCACCTCTCTATCACGTGACCAGACAAATAATCACCTCTCTATCAAGTGACCAGACAAATAGTCACCTCTCTATCAAGTGACCAGACAAATAGTTACCTCTCTATCACTTGACCAGACAAATAGTCACCTCTGTATCAAGTGACCAGACAAATAGTCACCTCTGTACAAGTGACCAGACAAATAGTCACCTCTGTATCAAGTGACCAGACAAATAGTCACCTCTGTATCAAGTGACCAGACAAATAGTCACCTCTGTATCAAGTGACCAGACAAAAAAGCCACCTCTGTATCAAGTGACCAGACAAATAGTCACCTCTGTATCAAGTGACCAGACAAAAAAGCCACCTCTGTATCAAGTGACCAGACAAATAGCCACCTCTGTATCAAGTGACCAGACAAAAAGCCACCTCTGTATCAAGTGACCAGACAAATAGTCACCTCTGTATCAAGTGACCAGACAAATAGTCACATCTGTATCAAGTGGCCAGACAAAAAGCCACCTCTATAACAAGGTGTAATCAATAACCTCAGATAATGTTGATGATACTGTATTGATGGTAGAAAAATCCAGAAGATCAACAACTAGTGAACACAATAAACAAGGTTGGAGACAAATATAAAGCAGACTAAAACTATGTTTATTAGGAGAGAAAAGACGCAAAATATACACGGAGATATTAAAGTAGACAGAAAAAAACCTAGAAAGAGTTCAAGAATAAAAATACCGTGGACATATGATAACAAATAATGGAAAATGTAAGGCAGAAATAAACAAGAGAATAATAATGACATAAAGCAATTTTAACAACATGAAATATATCAAATTAAATAATATTAGAACAAAAACTACAAAAAGCAAAATGCTATATTTACTCAACATAACTGTATGGTGCGGAAACATGGACATGAAATATGAGAACAGAGCACAAAATTGAAGCCTTTCAAATGTGGATCAATAAGAAAATGGGGAGAAATGGGCGAAGGAAAGGGAAACAAACAAGGAAGTTGGGAATCAGCGGAAAATGAAAAAAAAAATATTTAAGACAATTCAAAAAAGACAACAGAAATTGCTGGGAGATGTGTAGAGACATAATACTCTTGTAAAAGTCATCTTGGAAGGGGAGGTACAAGGTAGTCGAGGCAGAGGCAGACCAAGACTAAAGTGTACTGATAACATCAAAAGGTGGACAGATGAACCTATGATAACGTGCACCATTAAGACAACAGAAAGAGTAAAATGGCGCTCCATGGTAGCCAACCTTTGATGTGGAGACGGCACTCAATAGATGAAATAAATCTTCCCCTGGCCTCGTGAAGTCTGAAACACGATGTCTATAGTTCATTCACAAATTCGTGCCCACAGAGTTGATCAATTATCTCGGAAACTGTTTGATGAATTTCTGTAATTCTTTTTCATGTAATCTTATTTTTTCACCGACCTTCAGATTTTATAACATTTAAGTACAAAGTTAGTCTGAATTTTGCACAAATTGTTTTTTGTTATATAATTTTAGGAAAATATCAAACCGTGTGTTTTAAACATTAGATTTTACTGTAAACTATGTTAATTTTCTAACAATGCAAGCCAAAGGCGTATCCGTATTACATTGAATAGGGCTAAATTGTTCATTTGATTTTACATCTTCGTCATAGCAATAGGTCAACTTTGACCAAAGTATCAAACACACATATTCGCCAAATAGCAGGCGTGTCTACAACAAAATTGTGCACATGTCATACATATGTCATTCCGAATCAGAAGTCTCTAAGAAGTTAACAACTGTTATCGGTTGGACAAACTTCAATCCATCTCGTTGCCAGTATTGTTCCTCTTCTCTGAGCACATGGTCGTCACATTTTCTCCAGTATTGTTCTTCTTCTCTGAGCACATGGTCGTCACATTTTCTCCAGTATTGTTCTTCTTCTCTGAGCACATGGTCGTCACATTTTCTCCAGTATTGTTCTTCTTCTCTGAGCACATGGTCGTCACATTTTCTCCAGTATTGTTCTTCTTCTCTGAGCACATGGTCGTCACATTTTCTCCAGTATTGTTCTTCTTCTCTGAGCACATGGTCGTCACATTTTCTTCAGTATTGTTCCTCTTCTCTGAGCACATGGTCGTCACATTTTCTCCAGTATTGTTCTTCTTCTCTGAGCACATGGTCGTCACATTTTCTTCATTATTGTTCTTCTTCTCTGAGCACATGGTCGTCACATTTTCTCCAGTATTGTTCTTCTTCTCTGAGCACATGGTCGTCACATTTTCTTCATTATTGTTCTTCTTCTCTGAGCACATGGTCGTCACATTTTCTCCAGTATTGTTCTTCTTCTCTGAGCACATGGTCGTCACATTTTCTCCAGTATTGTTCTTCTTCTCTGAGCACATGGTCGTCACATTTTCTCCAGTATTGTTCTTCTTCTCTGAGCACATGGTCGTCACATTTTCTCCAGTATTGTTCTTCTTCTCTGAGCACATGGTCGTCACATTTTCTCCAGTATTGTTCTTCTTCTCTGAGCACATGGTCGTCACATTTTCTTCAGTATTGTTCCTCTTCTCTGAGCACATGGTCGTCACATTTTCTCCAGTATTGTTCTTCTTCTCTGAGCACATGGTCGTCACATTTTCTTCATTATTGTTCTTCTTCTCTGAGCACATGGTCGTCACATTTTCTCCAGTATTGTTCTTCTTCTCTGAGCACATGGTCGTCACATTTTCTTCATTATTGTTCTTCTTCTCTGAGCACATGGTCGTCACATTTTCTCCAGTATTGTTCTTCTTCTCTGAGCACATGGTCGTCACATTTTCTCCAGTATTGTTCTTCTTCTCTGAGCACATGGTCGTCACATTTTCTCCAGTATTGTTCCTCTTCTCTGAGCACATGGTCGTCACATTTTCTCCAGTATTGTTCTTCTTCTCTGAGCACATGGTCGTCACATTTTCTCCAGTATTGTTCCTCTTCTCTGAGCACATGGTCGTCACATTTTCTCCAGTATTGTTCCTCTTCTCTGAGCACATGGTCGTCACATTTTCTCCAGTATTGTTCCTCTTCTCTGAGCACATGGTCGTCACATTTTCTCCAGTATTCAATGTCTGTCGCTGAGAGGGCATCACTCGTTAATTCTTTAACATCACACATTTTAAACGTCGTGTTCTTCGCAGCAACTTGCCCTTTGGCTTTAGCTCACACAAGTTCTATTGGGTTGAGGTGTGAATGATAAGGTGGGAGGCGAAGAGATGTGTGGCCATACTTTGACTTTAGCTCACACAAGTTCTATTGGGTTGAGGTGTGAATGATAAGGTGGGAGGCGAAGAGATGTGTGGCCATACTTTGACTTTAGCTCACACAAGTTCTATTGGGTTGAGGTGTGAATGATAAGGTGGGAGGCGAAGAGATGTGTGGCCATACTTTGACTTTAGCTCACACAAGTTCTATTGGGTTGAGGTGTGAATGATAAGGTGGGAGGCGAAGAGATGTGTGGCCATACTTTGACTTTAGCTCACACAAGTTCTATTGGGTTGAGGTGTGAATGATAAGGTGGGAGGCGAAGAGATGTGTGGCCATACTTTGACTTTAGCTCACACAAGTTCTATTGGGTTGAGGTGTGAATGATAAGGTGGGAGGCGAAGAGATGTGTGGCCATACTTTGACTTTAGCTCACACAAGTTCTATTGGGTTGAGGTGTGAATGATAAGGTGGGAGGCGAAGAGATGTGTGGCCATACTTTGACTTTAGCTCACACAAGTTCTATTGGGTTGAGGTGTGAATGATAAGGTGGGAGGCGAAGAGATGTGTGGCCATACTTTGACTTTAGCTCACACAAGTTCTATTGGGTTGAGGTGTGAATGATAAGGTGGGAGGAGAAGGGATGTGTGGCCATACTTTGACTTTAGCCCACACAAGTTCTATTGGGTTGAGGTGGGAATGATAAGGTGGGAGGCGAAGAGATGTGTGGCCATACTTTGACTTTAGCTCACACAAGTTCTATTGGGTTGAGGTGTGAATGATAAGGTGGGAGGCGAAGAGATGTGTGGCCATACTGTGAAATTATTTTATCTATTTAATATAACTTTGTCTTCTTAGTTTGTCTAGAGAAGTTGCAACAACTCTGGTTTCAACTGGGTGTTTTGAAAGGAAACATTTTCTTTTCTAAGCCATGTGATGATCTGATCTTTTGTGCTTGACGAATTAGGAACTTTGTCCTCCAGTGCTACCACATTATGATAGGATGCATTGTCCATTACAAGACATGAAGGTCTATCCAGAATGGGGAGTAGAGTGTTCGTCCATTCATGTCAGTGTGGTAGTCCCTATTGTCTGTAGACTTTGATTGAAAAATAAGTTGTGTGTCATTAACACGACCATTCTCTCTACTGCCAGCATGTACCAATATAATGTGTTGTGTGTCATTAACAAGACCATTCTCTCTACTGCCAGCATGTACCAATATAATGTGTTGTGTGTCATTAACAAGACCATTCTCTCTACTGCCAGCATGTACCAATATAATGTGTTGTGTGTCATTAACAAGACCATTCTCTCTACTGCCAGCATGTACCAATATAATGCGTTGTGCGTCATTAACAAGACAGTTCTCTCTACTGCCAGCATGTACCAATATAATGTGTTGTGTGTCATTAACAAGACAGTTCTCTCTACTGCCAGCATGTACCAATATAATGTGTTGTGTGTCATTAACAAGACCATTCTCTCTACTGCCAGCATGTACCAATATAATGCGTTGTCCTTTGCTGCTGGGAATGCTTCTTTTATTTTCTCTGTCACCTGATTGCCATTCTGTCTCATATGTATGATGAGCATTGACCCAATGATTTCATCCAATTATACTATATCGTAGCCTTCCATTCGTCGCTCACGGATCTGCCTCAGGTATTTGCTTCGGGCAGCTATCAGGTGTGGTTTTCCACAAACAATATTTCTATCAATAGCAGATTTTCGAAAAGTGAAACCAACACCTCTTACGATCTTCCAAAGAGTCGTTTTTGTGATTCCAATATCACATTCTAATTGCAGTCGAACTTTAAGTTTGCGCAGTGTAACAAGTTGATTCGATTCAAACATTTTCAAAATTTCACATCTAATAACATCCTTGTCAAAATCATCAACTTTCATGTTTCTTCCTTGCTTGACCGTCGCCTCTGCAGAGCCAAAGTTCTGCCCTATCCATGGATTGAAAGACTTTCTCTATCTATATTTAGAACTGGCCGTGGTCTGTTTTCTGTTTTTTTATATCGTAATATAACCGACCCCTTTTAGATTCCTTACAAAAGTGCATGTACAATAACACAGTTACCTTTTACATAGTGATGAACTTACACTTTAAACTCTTCATGGTTTTAAAAATCAAGTAGTCACTTCACAACAGCTTACAAATTATCACACATACAGGAATATTCATTAATAGTAAATATTTTGTTAAAATACGCCTCTCGATCAATTTAACAAGAAACCGGAAATGAAATTAGCAACAACAAAAAACCTCGAAGTGACGTGGGTCTTACAAGTTAAGAGTGCGAAACGGTGCTAAGATTGTGTGGTGTGCACGTGAAATTTGCCTTTTTAATTGGTGAGTTGATTACAACAAATGTGGGTATTGTAAAATCCTAAAATTTAGGACAAGAATGAAAATCATATTTTTATATACCTCAGATAAGCAAAAATCTTTCCTAAATGCATGGCTGTAGGGCAAAAAAACAGATTGAAGTTCGGTGAAAAAATAAGATTTAATGAAAAAAGAATTACAGAAATTCATCAGTTTCCGAGATAATTAATCAACTCTGAGGGCACGAATTCGTGAACGAACTGTAGACCTGTCGAATAAAGGCGAAAACTAAGAAGTTTCGTGTGTACTCGCACACGTTAAAGAACCCTTGGACGTTAAAAGCCGAAAAGATGAGGTGAAATTGCTGCTACCAGAGCAAACATTGGTCAACCAAATGTACCGAAGACGGATGTGTCGGGCAAAAAGGCGCAGATATGGCGGGTCTGCCGTAAATTAGCGACACAGCGCAGTCACGCTCATTTAACGGCTGAAAGCTAAGAAGAATCAAATACAATAGCACAAACACATTCAATTAGAAAGTCCAAATTACCATTCGGAAATATTTTCATAAAATGTTTTTTTTTTTTAATGTCACAAGACTCGATCTGTCCATACTGAGAAAAGATTGCAATATTGGTGCAAGTTCTAACTGCGTGACTTTACAATTTTCGCTTGTAGACCCTCTAGGCATTCTCCAGGGCATTCCCTACAGGTCTGCAGCAGTCTCAACACCATAAGATCACAAATATGACCCATAAAAAGAGTCCTGCATGACAAGCTATGGGGAACCGGTGATGACCTCAAACGCACCGTTTTTTTTTCAAGACCCAAGTTGGTCTATATGTGTAGCAATAGCTGATTGGTGAAGAGGAAGAAATATTTCTGGAATGAGAACTAAACACCACTTTGAGACTTAAACAAACAACTATTTATAGTTTACTCGGATTCTGGAATGAGAACTAAACACCACTTTGAGACTTAAACAAACAACTGTTTATAGTTTACTCGGATTCTTTGTGCTGTCTGCTAGAAAATGTAATCGAGCTGGAGAAAATAATTCAGCTCTAGAATGAAATTATATATGCCTGGACAACTTGAACGGCGTTCTCGCGTGCCTGAACAGTGTCTTTGTTCATCGGCCTAGAATTTCCGGTGAGCTCCTTTCAATGGAAATAATAAGTTGACCGAACTTTCACAAATGTTTTATTCTGTCTTAACGTGTGATAAAAAAAAAAGTGTTTATTTTGTTCGTTAAATTGTAATGTATTTCTCTAATGGAACAGATACAGACTAGTTATCAATGTAAAAGAGAGAATTGTGAGTGACCCGTGAGTAGTATACAAAGGTCCCTTTGATTATCATTTGGCCCGTAAATTAACAAAGATATATAGTAGGCGCATTTTGCGCCTAATGTACACGAGGGGCAGGAGGAGTTAACCGTGACCTCTCGTGTCGGTGACCCCGGAAGTGACCTGTTATGTTTGGTGTGTGCTGACTTTGGAGTTCTTGATGTACTTAATCGATGGTGATAGGTTAGTAGATTATACAACATCAATGAAAAATGATCAATATAAAACAAAAGACAAAAGATATATTTTATTCTTTTATTATCTCATAGGTGTATAACATACAGTGGATATTATATAACATTACAAAAATATTCAGTACATTGAGTAAATATATAGTAAAAGTATAACATTTATTTATAGCTATGTAGTTGGGTGTCTGCTTAGCTCTATGTCATAAATGAATCATAAGGGGTGAAACTGTTAGGTTTGCATTTGCACCGTGCTCCCATCGTTAAGGTAGTATGAGCGGCTCAAAATCCTTAACTAGTCTAACTAGTATGAGTATGGGAGTAGATTTTTTTGTGGTTTAGAGGTCGACTTTTTTAATATGAATCTATATTTTTTTTTGTTCTGTGGGTAAAATTTTAGTGATTTGGCCAAACTTTTTGGACCTAGAATATAACTTCCTACTCGTTGTGTCTAACTATTACGACTATGTGAGTAGCTTTTTGGGCTTTTTAGGTCGACTTTTTGAATATAAGCCTACCTTTTTGTGTTCTGTGGGTAAAATATTTGCGATTTGGTCTAACTTTTTTGACTTTGGATATAACTATCTGTTCGATGTGTCTAACTTGTATGAGTATGGGAGTAGATTTATAGAGTTTTAAGGTCGACTTTTTGAATATGAGCCTAAATTTGTGTGTTCTGGTGGTAAAATCTTAGTGATTTGGTCTAACATTTTGGACCTTGAATATAACTTTCTGCTTTTTGTGTCTAACTAGTATGACTATGTGAGTAGATTTTTTATGGTTTTGAGGTCGACTTTTTGAGAATGAGCCTAAATTTTTGTGTTCTGGGTGTAAAATATTTGCGATTTGGCCAAACTTTTTGGGCTTTGGAAATAACGATCGGTTCGATGTGTCAAACAATTATGACTATGTGAGTAGCTTTTTGAAATTTTTAGGTCGACTTTTTTAATATGAGCCTACATTTTTGTGTTCTGGGCGTAAAATGTTTTCGATTTGGTCCAACTTTTTTGACTTTGGATATAACTATCTGTTCGATGTGTCTAACTTGTATGAGTATGGGAGTAGATTTGTAGAGTTTTAAGGTCGATTTTTTTAATATGAGCCTAAATTTGTGTGTTCTGGTGGTAAAATCTTAGTGATTTGGTCTAACATTTTGGACCTTGAATATAACTTCCTGCTCGTTGTATCCAACTATTTATGACTGTCATGGAACTCCTGGTATTGCATCAGGGGTCAAAGCGCGTTCAAGTAACCCGCCACTTGTATTATTTCCTCCCACCATTGACCCGCTAGGTGCATTGTATCAGGGCCGAATCGATTTAAAGTAACCCATGCGTCAGACTCGACAGCACTCCAAGTTGAAAATGAGGTCAGTTATCACGATAACAGTAATCTTTTTCTCTGATTAGTTAATCCAGAGGTCAGTCATTTCGTTGGTGGGTGTCCGATAGAAATCCTCTTCTCTGGTTGGTTAATCCAAAGGTCAGTCATTTCGTTGATGGGTGTCCGATAGAAATCCTCTTCTCTGATTGGTTAGCCTAGATGTTAGTCGAGGGTGGAATAGTGTCGTCCAGCTTTTATTTACCAGATTATATTTAAACTAGCTGGATGTGAGACTTCGTGTTATAAGCGCGATTGATTCACGGGAGTTTATTTTCATAGTACTGTTCAGTCTAGCGGTCTGTGTTGTAGTGGTATATTTTACGTTGTAAGTTGAATTTTTTTTTTCTGTTTTTCTCTTATCTCATAACGATGTTGTAGGTTATCATTAAAGGAATTTCGGCTGTATTAATGGTGATGTGTATAAAGTACGAGTGGTAGGAAAGAAGTCTAGTAGGGGTTAGAAGAGAGAGAGAGAGAGAGCGAGAGAAAGAGAGAGAGATACAGAGAAGTCTAGGAGAAGGAAGGTGAGGTACTAGGTATAAAGGGTGAGAATAATCAAGTGTTACAATAAGAGGGACGCTAAAAATATACGGGCGGGCGGAACGATGTGGGAGAGATAAAGGGAGAGGAGGGACGATGGCCTGATAGGTTAGACGACTAAGAGAGGATAAGTGAGAAAGACGGAGAGGGAGAGAGAGCACGCTGGAGAGGGAGAGAGAGATAGCAAGAGAGACAGAGATGGCGAGGGAGAGAGACCGAGAGAGAATGAGCGAGAGCGAGAGAGACAGCAATGGAGAGGGAGAGATAGAAAGATACCGAGAGAGATAGCGAGAGAGAGAGATAGCGTGAGGGAAAGAGACAGAGCTGAAGAGGGAGCGAGAGAGAGAGCGATGGAGAGGGAGAGAGATAGCGAGAGACAGAGATGGAAAGAGAGAGAGATAGCGAGACCGAAAGAGACAGAGCTGGAGAGGGAGCGAGAGAGAGAGAGAGAGCGATGGAGAGGGAGGTAGAGATAGCGAGAGATAGAGACAGCTAAGGAGAGAGAGAGAAATAGCGAGAGCGAAAGAGACAGAGGTGGAGAGCTAGCGAGAGAGAGAGCGAGAGAGAGCGATGGAGAGGGAGAGAGAGATGGCGAGAGATAGAGACAGCGAAGGAGCGAGAGGTAGCGAGAGCGAAGGGAGAGAGAGACAGAAAAGGGAGAGAGGACGAGCGTGAGCGAAAGAGACAGTGATGGAGAGGGAGAGTGAGAGATAGCGAGAGAGATAGCGAGAGCGAAAGAGACAGGATGGAAAGGGAGAGAGAGAGATAGCGAGAGCGAAAGAGACAGAGATGGAGAGGGAGAGTGAGGGATAGCGAGAGCGAAAGAGACAGAGATGGAAAGAGAGAGAGAGAGAGAAAACGAAAGGGACAGAGCTGGAGAGGGAGCGAGAGAGCGATGGAGAAAGCGAGAGATAGAGACAGCGATGGAGAGAGAGATGGCGAGAGCGAAAGAGATAGAGATGGAGAGAGAGCGATGGAGAGGGAGAGAGATAGCGAGAGATAGAGACAGCGATGGAGAGAGAGTTAGCGAGAGCGAAAGAGACAGAGATGGAGAGGGAGCGAGAGAGAGAGAGCGATGGAGAGGGAGAGAGATAGCGAGAGAGAGAGAGATGGAGAGGGAGAGAGAACGAAAAAGAATGATCGAGAGCGAAAGAGACAGCGATGGAGAGGGAGAGAGAGATAGCTAGAGAGAGAGAGAGAGAGAGAGAGAGATAGCGAACCACTAACACCGAGGAACATATTTACACTACCAGCTTAGACTACCCAGCAACCTCTAACAGTTTCACCCCTTATGATTCATTTATGACATAGAGCTAAGCAGACACCCAACTACATAGCTATAAATAAATGTTATACTTGTACTATATATTTACTCAATGTACTGAATATTTTTGTAATGTTATATAATATCCACTGTATGTTATACACCTATGAGATAATAAAAGAATAAAATATATCTTTTGTCTTTTGTTTTATATTGATCGTTTTTCATTGATGTTGTATAATCTACTAACCTATCACTATCGATTAAGTACACCAAGAACTCCAAAGTCAGAACACACCAAACATAAACAGGTCACTTCCGGGGTCACCGACACGAGAGGTCACGGTTAACTCCTCCTGCCCCTCGTGTACATTAGGCGCAAAATGCGCCTACTATATATATTTGTTAATTTACGGGCCAAATGATAAGCAAGGGACCCTTGTATACTACTCCCGTGGACACTCGGCTTTAGACTCGGTAAATTGCCTCATTGTACGAGAAAACCTCTGAGTGTGTAATTCACAGCTGATTGTATTTAATCAAAATTGGCATTTTAGTTATCATCTCATCAGTTCTACAGTAATGATACGCGAAGATGTCCCCTTATCCTATGCTTTATATTGTAAGAACTCAGGCTGATATTGTTTTGCTGTCCATTCAGTTTGTGGGAACACACACACTCACACAAACACACTCACACACACAAACACACACACACACAAACACATACACATAGACACACAAACACACACACACAAACACACACACACAAACACACACACAAACACACACACACACACACACACAAATGTTCTGGATCAATTATGCTTGTGACCTTTTCATAGCGTAAAGCTGTTGAGAATCTCATCACTCTCTGGTACATTCCTCTCCCTTATCACATCAATCTCTGGTACATTCCTCTCCCTTATCTCATCACTCTCTAGTACATTCCTCTCCCTTATCACATCACTCTCCGTTACATTCCTCTCCCTTATCACATCAATCTCTGGTACATTCCTCTCCCTTATCACATCACTCTCTAGTATATTCCTCTCCCTTATCACATCAATCTCCGTTACATTCCTCTCCCTTATCACATCAATCTCCGTTACATTCCTCTCCCTTATCACATCACTCTATTGTACATTCCTCTCCCTTATCACATCAATCTATGGTACATTCCTCTCCTTTATCACATCAATCTCTGGTACATTCCTCACCCTTATCTCATCACTCTCTGGTACATTCCTCTCCCTTATCACATCAATCTCTGGTACATTCCTCTCCCTTATCTCATCACTCTCTAGTACATTCCTCTCCCTTATCACATCACTCTCCGTTACATTCCTCTCCCTTATCACATCAATCTCTGGTACATTCCTCTCCCTTATCACATCACTCTCTAGTACATTCCTCTCCCTTATCACATCAATCTCCGTTACATTCCTCTCCCTTATCACATCAATCTCCGTTACATTCCTCTCCCTTATCACATCACTCTATTGTACATTCCTCTCCCTTATCACATCAATCTATGGTACATTCCTCTCCTTTATCACATCAATCTCTGGTACATTCCTCACCCTTATCACATCAATCTCTGGTACATTCCTCTCCCTTATCACATCAATCTCTAGTACATTCCTCTCCCCTCCCTTATCACATCAATCTCTAGTACATTCCTCTCCCTTATCACATCACTCTCTAGTACATTCCTCTCCCCTCCCTTATCACATCAATCTCTAGTACATTCCTCTCTCTTACCACATCAATCTCTGTTACATTCCTCTCTCTTATCACATCACTCTCTAGTACATTCCTCTCCCCTCCCCTATAACATCAGTCTCTAGTACATTCCTCTCTCTTATCACATCAATCTCTGGTACATTCCTTTCTTTTATCACAATACGCTCTAGTACATTCCTCTCCCCTCCCTTATCACATTACTCTCTAGTACATTCCTCTCCCCTCCCTTATAACATCAATCTCTGGTACATTCCTTTCTCTTATCACATCAGTCTCTAGTACAATCCTCTCCCCTCTCTTATAACATCAATCTCTGGTACATTGCTCTCCCTTATCTCAACAATCTCTGCTACATTCCTTTCACTTATCACATCACTGGTACATTCCCCTTTTTTATCACATAAATCATTAGTACATTCCTCTTCCTGATCACATCAATCTTTGGTACATTCCTCTCCCTATCACATTTATCTATCGTACTTTCCTCTCCCTTATCACATCAATGTCTGGTACATTCCTCTCCCTTATCTCATCACTCTCTGGTACATTCCGCTCACTTATCTCATCACTCTCTGGTACATTCCTCTCCCTTATCACATCACTCTCTGGTACATTCCTCTCCCTTATCACATCACTCTCTGGTACATTCCTCTCCCTTATTACATCACTCTCTGGTACATTCCTCTCCCTTATCACATCAATCTCTGGTACATTCCTCTCCCTTATCACATCAATCTCTGGTACATTCCTCTCCCTTATTACATCACTCTCTGGTACATTCCTCTCCCTTATCACATCACTCTCTGGTACATTCCTCTCCCTTATTACATCACTCTCTGGTACATTCCTCTCCCTTATCACATCAATCTGTGGTACATTCCTCTCCCTTATCACATCAATCTCTGGTACATTCCTCTCCCTTATCACATCAATCTCTGGTACATTCCTCTCCCTTATCACATCAATCTCTGGTACATTCCTCTCCCTTATCTCATCACTCTCTGGTACATTCCTATCCCTTATCACATCAATCTCTGTTACATTCCTCTCCCTTATCACATCAATCTCTGGTACATTCCTCTCCCTTATCACATCAATCTGTGGTACATTCCTCTCCCTTATCACATCAATCTCTGGTACATTCCTCTCCCTTATCACATCAATCTCTGATACATTCCTCTCCCTTATCACATCAATCTCTGGTACATTCCTCTCCCTTATCTCATCACTCTCTGGTACATTCCTCTCCCTTATCACATACCTCTCTAGTACATTTCTCTCCCTTATCACATCAATCTGATACATTCCTCTCCCTTATCACATCACTCTCTGGTACATTCCTCTCCCTTATCACATCAATCTCTGGTACATTCCTCTCCCTTATCACATCAATCTCTGGTACATTCCTCTCCCTTATCACATCAATCTCTGGTACATTCCTCTCCCTTATCACATCAATCTCTGGTACATTCCTCTCCCTTATCACATCAATCTCTGGTACATTCCTCTCCCTTATCACATCAATCTCTGGTACATTCCTCTCCCTTATCACATCAATCTCTGGTACATTCCTCTCCCTTATCACATCAATCTCTGGTACATTCCTCTCCCTTATCACATCACTCTCTGGTACATTCCTCTCCCTTATCACATCACTCTCTGGTACATTCCTCTCCCTTATCACATCACTCTCTAGTACATTTCTCTCCCTTATCACATCAATCTCCGTTACATTTCTCTCCCTTATCACATCACTCTATTGTACATTCCTCTCCTTTATCATATCAATGTCTGGTACATTCCTCTCCCTTATCACATCACTCTCTGGTACATTCCTCTCCCTTATCACATCACTCTCTAGTACATTCCTCTCCCTTATCACATCAATCTCCGTTACATTCCTCTCCCTTATCACATCAATCTCTGGTACATTCCTCTCCCTTATCACATCACTCTCTAGTACATTCCTCTCCCTTATCACATCAATCTCCGTTACATTCCTCTCCCTTATCACATCAATCTCCGTTACATTCCTCTCCCTTATCACATCACTCTATTGTACATTCCTCTCCCTTATCACATCAATCTATGGTACATTCCTCTCCTTTATCACATCAATCTCTGGTACATTCCTCACCGTTATCACATCAATCTCTGGTACATTCCTCTCCCTTATCACATCAATCTCTAGTACATTCCTCTCTCTTATCACATCACTCTATTGTACATTCCTCTCCCTTATCACATCAATCTCTAGTACATTCCTCTCTCTTACCACATCAATCTCTGTTACATTCCTCTCTCTTATCACATCACTCTCTAGTACATTCCTCTCCTCTCCCCTATAACATCAGTCTCTAGTACATTCCTCTCTCTTATCACATCAATCTCTGGTACATTCCTTTCTTTTATCACAATACGCTCTAGTACATTCCTCTCCCCTCCCTTATCACATTACTCTCTAGTACATTCCTCTCCCCTCCCTTATAACATCAATCTCTGGTACATTCCTTTCTCTTATCACATCAGTCTCTAGTACATTCCTCTCCCCTCTCTTATAACATCAATCTCTGGTACATTCCTTTCTCTTATCACATCAGTCTCTAGTACATTCCTCTCCCCTCTCTTATAACATCAATCTCTGGTACATTGCTCTCCCTTATCTCATCAATCTCTGCTGCATTCCTTTCACTTATCACATCACTGGTACATTCCCCTCCCTCCCTTATCACATAAATCTCTGGTACATTCCCCTTTTTTATCACATAAATCATTAGTACATTCCTCTTCCTGATCACATCAATCTTTGGTACATTCCTCTCCCTATCACATTAATCTATGGTACTTTCCTCTCCCTTATCACATCAATCTATGGTTCATTCCTCTCCCTTATCACATCAATCTTTGGTACATTCCTCTCCCTTATCACATTAATCTATGGTACTTTCCTCTCCCTTATCACATCAATCTCTGGTACATTCCTCTCCCTTATCACATCAATCTCTGGTACATTGCTCTCCCTTATCTCATCAATCTCTGCTACATTCCTTTCACTTATCACATCACTGGTACATTCCCCTCCCTCCCTTATCACATCAATCTCTGGTGCATTCCTCTACTTTATCACATCAATCACACATAAATGTTCTCCCCTTTTTCTCACACATAAATGTTCTCCCCATTTACTCACACATAAATGTTCTCCCCATTTTCTCACACATAAATGTTCTCCCCATTTACTCACACATAAATGTTCTCCCCATTTACTTACACATAAATGTTCTCCCCATTTTCTCACACATAAATGTTCTCCCCATTTACTCACACATAAGTGTTCTCCCCATTTTCTCACACATAAATGTTCTCCCCATTTACTCACACATAATTGTTCTCCCCATTTACTCACACATAAATGTTCTCCCCATTTACTCACACATAAATGTTCTCCCCATTTTCTCACACATAAATGTTCTCCCCATTTACTCACACATAAATGTTCTCCCCATTTACTCACACATAAATGTTCTCCCCATTTAATCACACATAAATGTTCTCCCCATTTTTTCACACATAAATGTTCTCCCCATTTACTCACACATAAGTGTTCTCCCCATTTACTCACACATAAATGTTATCCCCATTTTCTCACACATAAATGTTGTCCCCATTTTCTCACACATAAATGTTCTCCCCATTTACTCACACATAAGTGTTCTCCCCATTTACTCACACATAAATGTTATCCCCATATCTTTCCTTCTTCCTCCCCCCCCCCTCTGTCCCCAATAGACTGCCACCAGGCAGATTGTTACGAGAGAAAAAAAAAACAAATTAAGGAGGAAAAACTGATGGCTGGAAACTTCAAACGAAAATCATTTAGTGACTGATCCGACCATGAAATTACCCGCCGTTAAGAATTATCTCCACAAATTCCACAAAAAGAAAGAATTGCAGACAAAGACGTCCAAATGAGTCTTCAAACCAATTTAACCTGCAAAACTGGCATTCTCTAGGCCAGCTGTCACTCATCAAACTGTCTGATCTTAATATATAAACCCGAGGGCACGGCCCTCTACAAATCCCGGATAACCCCAGCTGTCACTTTGGTTGCTTTCCTATAAGTTGTGAACTGTTCGGTTCTGGTTTGTTTACTTGACGAGTGTTGCAACATTAGGATTCTCCAGTTTTAAGATAGATGTGTATTGCAACATTAGCGTTAACAAGATGAGGGACGTGTAGACTATAGAATACTGACGTTAACAGGATGAGGGACGTGTAGAATATAGAATACTGACGTTAACAGGATGAGGGACGTGTAGACTATAGAATACTGACGTTAACAAGATGAGGGACGTGTAGACTATAGAATAATGACGTTAACAAGATGAGGGACGTGTAGACTATAGAATACTGACGTTAACAAGATGAGGGACGTGTAGAATATAGAATACTGACGTTAACAAGATGAGGGACGTGTAGACTATAGAATAATGACGTTAACAAGATGAAGGTCGTGTAGATTATAGAATAATGACGTTAACATACTGACGAGGAAGGTCAAACAAAGTCTATAGAAGCACAAGAGACATACACATGCTGACAATTACTGGCGAGGAAGGTCAAACAAAGTCTATACAAGCACAAGAGACATACACATGCTGACAATTACTGGCGAGGAAGGTCAAACAAAGTCTATAGAAGCACAAGAGACATATACATGCTGACAATTACTGGCGAGGAAGGTCAAACAAAGTCTATAGAAACACAAGACTCTGGGGGTTTTATAGGTTTGTAAAACACAAAACACATCGTTAACTAATCCACTACGAATGCACACAAAAGAAAAGATTTCGGTAATTGGCATCTTTTTTTTTTGTTCTGTTGCTATTAATGTCCATGTTTGACATCGATAGCTCGCTGTTGGTGAAGGACCAGCCATAGTGAATGAATAAGAAGTCAAGCGATGAGAAGGGAAAAAATGTCATTAAATTGAAAGAAAAACCCAACAAAACTGACGCAAACCTCTTCTGGGATTTAAAGGAGAAATGTAATCCTAAATAGGGTTAGCTAATGTTGCTACTGAAGTATTTGTCAATATTTTGCTGAATGAATGTTCAACATCCTCCCACCACCTTTAATTCCGATATTAATATCGTGTCAGTGCTGTCCACTCTGGATATATTTATTTTCATTCTGGTCTAATTTAGATAAACATTATGGTCCATATTCGACGGTTAGATGTCCAACAACTTTCCAAATTACCTGAAGTGAAGGATTTACCTGGACTTTATTGCCGAGAAGAGTGTCGGTCACACCTTGGAGTAGTTGTAGCACATTGGATTATAGAACTGTGAAGGAAATTGTTGTAGCACATTGGATTATAGAAATGTGAAGGAAATTGTTGTAGCACATTGGATTATAGAACTGTGAAGGAAATTGTTGTAGCACATTGGATTATAGAACTGTGAAGGAAATTGTTGTAGCACATTGGATTATAGAACTGTGAAGGAAATTGTTGTAGCACATTGGATTATAGAAATGTGAAGGAAATTGTTGTAGCACATTGGATTATAGAAATGTGAAGGAAATTGTTGTAGCACATTGGATTATAGAAATGTGAAGGAAATTGTTGTAGCACATTGGCTTATAGAAATGTGGACGGAATTGTTGTAGCACATTGGATTGTAGAAATGTGAAGTAAATTGTTGTAGCACATTGGATTGTAGAAATGTGAAGGAAATTGTTGTAGCACTTTGGATTATAGAAATGTGAAGGAAATTGTTGTAGTACATTGGGTTTATAGAAATGTGAAGTAAATTGTTGTAGCACATTGGATTGTAGAAATGTGAAGTAAATTGTTGTAGCACATTGGATTGTAGAAATGTGAAGGAAATTGTTGTAGCACATTGGATTGTAGAAATGTGAAGGAAATTGTTGTAGCACATTGGATTGTAGAAATGTGAAGGAAATTGTTGTAGCACATTGGTTTATAGAAATGTGGACGAAATTGTTGTAGCACATTGGATTGTAGAAATGTGAAGGAAATTGTTGTAGCACATTGGGTTTATAGAAATGTGAAGGAAATTGTTGTAGCACATTGGATTAAAGAAATGTGAAGTAAATTGTTGTAGCACATTGGGTTTATAGAAATGTGAAGGAAATTGTTGTAGCACATTGGATTAAAGAAATGTGAAGTAAATTGTTGTAGCACATTGGGTTTATAGAAATGTGAAGGAAATTGTTGTAGCACATTGGATTAAAGAAATGTGAAGTAAATTGTTGTAGCACATTGGGTTTATAGAAATGTGAAGGAAATTGTTGTAGCACATTGGATTAAAGAAATGTGAAGGAAATTGTTGTAGCACATTGGATTATAGAAATGTCTTCTTCTTCTTCTTTCCTTGCCCATATGCCTTTCAGCGTCGAGGGGAGATATAATTTGCGATTTTTTTTTGCTCTTTTGTTCGCCTCTGCTGCTGTTATGTTTCCTAGTACTTCTAATATTCCATCGACCCATCTTTATTGTGGTCGACCCTTGGATCTAGTGTTCTCACAACTTTTGTTGAAGGCTCGTTGTGTTGTGTTTTGTTCTTTCTGCCTTATCACGTGGCCAAACCATTTTATCTGTTGTTTCCTTATATATTCTATGGCGGGGGCTATTCCTAACTTTTTTCTCAGTTCTTCATTTCTGATCTTATCTCTCAGACTGTTTCCTGTCATTCGTCTAACACATTTCATCTCTGTAGAGGTTATTTTTCTTATTGTTGTTGCATCTATGGTCCATCTCCAGAGTTATTGTCTTGTTGGACAATAGTGGTGATAACTGTCCAATGATTTAACAAGCTTTGTTGCATCTTGATTCTATCTCTGCTGTTTGAGAATTATCGTTTGTCATTAGACTTCCTAGGTATTTGAATTCCTCTACTTGTTTTAGTTGTCTGCCTTCTATAGTTATGTTGATGTTCTGTTAATTTTTGGCGACATTCATGACTTCTGTTTTGTTGATGTTGATTTTCATGTTGTATTTTGTGCCTGAGATGTTGAGTTTGTGTAAGTGCTCTTGTAGGTCTTCTATTGTTTCATGTATTAGTGCCTGATCGTCTGCAAATAGAAGCTCGTTGATCTCCTCTGTCTCTGATGGGTTGGCTAGCTTGCATATATGGTCCATGTATGTAATAAACAGTAGGGGGGATAGTACGCACCCCTGTCTTACGCCTGATCTAACTTCGAAGTGGTCTGTGTAGCATGCTGCTGTTCTGACCCTGCAGCTGCTGTTGACGTAGATGCTTTTAATAAGGTTGGTTAGATGTTGGCTTACTCCGTATGTTGTTAGTATCTCCCACAGTTGTTCTCTGTTTGTATAGAAATGTGAAGGAAATTATTGTAGCATATTGGATTATAGAAATGTGAAGGAAATTGTTGTAGCACTTCGGATTATATAAATGTGAAGGAAATTGTTGTAGCACATTGGATTATAGAAATGTGAAGGAAATTGTTGTAGCACATTGGATTATAGAAATGTGAAGGAAATTGTTGTAGCACATTGGATTATAGAAATGTGAAGGAAATTGTTGTAGCACATTGGATTATAGAAATGTGAAGGAAATTGTTGTAGCACACACTGTTTATCGTCTGTCTGATTTCATGTATTCTGCATTGTTTTGCCGTTAAATAAACGTAACTGCGGTGTGTCGTTTACAGCAATCTTTTATATCTGCGTTTTTCGGATGCGATTCCAACACAGCAATGAATACGAGGCTAGCATTCTCTTTCGAATAACAAAATCACTTCATTGTTTTTACGAGATTGTCCATGATTCACAACTATATGTTGATATGAGGAAGACACTTAATTATTGATACCCTCAATAGTTTTAATGTCACTGCCTTGTTGGTATTATGATATATGTTATACATGACATTTAATTTGTGTTTGCTTTTGTTAGTCTTTTCTTGGTCTCCCTCTAGTAGTCTCCATTATTAGTTATTACACATCCTAGATATTTCTGGGCTGTTTACTTTCGAATTCTTCATTGTTGATCATAATTTTGCTTGCTTTAATGTTTTGTCAGTAGACACAATCTTTGTTTTCTTTACGATGTGTTTTTTACACTGTACTTTGACATTGTTTGATAGGAAGACTGTATCATGAGCGCATCAGAGTTCTAGAATTACGTTCTCACGGATTGCTTTAACCGCCAATGATTATTTAACGTGCGCGAGTGCACACGGGACCACCTGTTTATTTCCGCTACTCGAGAGTGGATGCCGCTTCTCGCACCTAAGGTCACCGCGACATCTTTCTACTCTCTGTAGCCAGCCAAGCCCACACAAAAAGCCAATTTCTTTCAGCTCTTTATGGTGTTGTTGTTGTTGCTGCTGTTGTTATTGTTGGTGTTGTTGTTGTTTTTGCTGCTGTTGTTGCTGTTGTCGTTGTTGTTGCTGATGTTGTTGTTGTTGTTGC